>CAJVQA010002625.1:0-21482 GCA_910591915.1 Cetraspora pellucida | reverse complement strand
TATTTACAGAACCATCTGTATAAAATGTAAATTGTGAATGCAGTAAATTGTTTTGTGCAATTTGTTGTAAAGTTTGTACAGTCTAATTTTGTATAAAAATGTCAAGTACAGCATTGTTATATATTGTGATATTATGTTGTAGAGGTATTGTTGTTGGGTTTTGAAGTGCAATAGAGTATAGTAGGTCTAGTAGATTTGCATAGAGGTCTAGAGTATTAGAAAAGTTGGAGTTAATTTTCCTTTTAAGGAACTTAGTTGTAAAATTAGTAAAAATATTAAATATGCATTTATTTTGTATATGATTAGAGTTAAAGTGACATTCTGTGCATTGTTTACAGATATAATTAACTGAAGAATATAGTTCAGTATGTTTTAAGTTGAAGTCAATTAACCAATGTGTTATAGATATTGTGTCTTCTATTTGATTGTATTTCTGTGTTTTGTCAATAGCAATGTTGTTGTTATTATAGTCATATGCAATTATTTAAGGTTTAGGTGCATATTTGTAATGTCCAGTAGTAAATGATATAGAATTAATGTTAAGTAATTGCAACTGAAGATTTATTAGTCTTGATTGTTGATTAGTAATAATTATATATTCAAGTGTATAAATCATAGTGGTTTACAATCTTTAGGTATGTGTTGTAATCATAGAGATATGTGCTTCCAATCAAGTAATATAGAGTTGTTATATGATGTTAGTTGCTCAAGATATATTATTTCTTTAATATATAGTTGCTTTTTGAATTGTATATAGAGTTTATGAGTGTGAAAAAATTGTTCAATAGGTGTATATGAGTATTGAAGTATGTAAGGTCTAAGAATATTAGAATTAGCTTGTAGAGTTATTTAAAGCTTGTTAAATAGTTGTATGATTTTGTAGATAGTTGTATTTTTATTAGGTTCATCTATATGTAAGTGAGGTTGTTTAAAATATTAGTTGTAGACCACAAGTTGTTTTGCAACTGTTGAAGTTGAATATAGATACTAATGCCCATTAAATTTGGATTATTAATACAGAGATGAAATTTGAATATATGATGCTATACTTGTATCTCCTATATGTTTTTAATACTATATATATTATAATTTAGAAGTGTGCTATTTGGTATAAATACTGGGAGTTTAGCTTTGTTTTTGGCTGTAGTAAGGTATTATAATAATATATAGTTACATGTTGTATATAGTAGTACTATGTTATATATATGATATTCTAGAGTAGAAATAATTACAGTGTTTATGATATATGCAGCTTGTTTATCTGTAATATTTTTAGTTTTTAATACATTATTAAGTCCAAGTGCTTCTTGTGTATTAATTTTGTTTGAGTTGTATATTGTAATACAGCTGTAAACCAGCATCCTAAAAATTTAAAAGGGGTATTTTGTAATTATACTTAGATAGTTTAATTCATAAAGTTAATATAAATAGTAGATTTAGTATTTGAAGTTAAGAAGAATTTGTGTAGATTAACTTTTATATAGGCAATTGTGTAGAAAAATGCAGCTACTTGAGTTATTGCTTGAAGCTCTTCTACTGAGTTTGCAAGCCATAGTGTATCATTCATGTATATCAGTACAGATATAGAGACAGTAGTAAATTAATATCTACTAGGATTAATCTGAGTAAGCCATTTAGTTGTTGTAGTGTAACCAGTATATTTCTTGTATATGTAACTTATTAAAGGGTTATAGTAGATTTACCAAAGAAGAGGAGTTATAGTTTTATCTTAGTCTATATCATTTTGTATCTTATATGAAGGTGTAAGTCCAAGATTAGTAATAATTTGGTTGGTTCAGTTATGTAAAAGATTGGTTATTATGTTGACTAATGTGTTAGGCATATTGAGATGTTGTAGAGCTTTAGTTAGAAGGTGTATGTTTACAGAGTCATATGTTTTGCTCATGTCTTAAGACAAAATTCAGATATGTTTTTTGGTATATTTGGCATCTTCAAGGAAGTTATTAAGTATATGAATTGGGTTGTTAGTTGAGTTGCTAGGGAGCGCAACATAGTTATATAAATTAAGAATTTGGTATTGCATTAAAATTTATAAAAATATTTAGTAAGGATTTTAGTATATAGTTTCTTTGTATGTTCAATTAGACTAAGAGGTCAAGTATTATTAAGGTTTTCATCAAATTCTGGTTTTTTTGAGATGGAGTAAATTTTACTAGATTTTCATTGTTTTGGGATATTTTGTATAGTTAAACATCTGTTAAAGAATGCTATAAG
Organism: Cetraspora pellucida; assembly: GCA_910591915.1. Lineage (NCBI taxonomy): Eukaryota > Fungi > Glomeromycota > Glomeromycetes > Diversisporales > Gigasporaceae > Cetraspora > Cetraspora pellucida. The sequence goes on along the minus strand of CAJVQA010002625.1, from coordinate 19,247 downwards.
TGCAGATTGCATATTAGAACTAAGATGTTTAATTATTTCATAACTAATTTCAGTAGGCCCATAGGCTTTGTTGTTAGGTAGTTGTTGTATAGTGTTTATAATTTCTTCTATAGTAATTTCTTGAAGTATAAAAGTATACTATTTAGTATTAATACTAGTATTAGGTTGATATACTGTCTTCCAATTTTGATTGAAGATATTTTTATCAAATAGATAATGGGCTGTTCATGTTTTAAAGTGTTCACTAATATGTTGTTTAATCTCTGTAGAGTCAGTAATTATTCTATTGGTAGATTTGATAGTTTGAAGTTTTACTATATCTGTATGTCAGTTTAGTATACTGTTAATCATTTTGGTTAGTTGAATAGATAATTGTTCTCATCATTTATTTGTAGCTATGTTAATATAGTTACAAAGATGTTTAGAGTTTTTAATATTTCTGGCATTGTAAAGTGTTTTTTAGAAGGTTTTCATATGCTGTATCCAAGTAGCTAGGCTAAATTGTTGGTTAGGTGGTAATTCAATAGTAAAATTATAAGTACTATTAATGTAATCGATAAGGTTTTGAATATTAGTAAGTAATGGTATTTGATGTAAAAAGAGTTTTTTAATACAATATATAATATGTTTAATAGTTTTAAGATCATGATGTAATTGGGTTGCTTTTGGTGTAAATGTATGATAAAAGTTTTTAACAGTATATTTTTTGTTTGGAATGTGTTGAAATGCAGCATTGATGATATTGGTATGTATTTTATGCCAGGTTTTTTCAAGGCTTTCTGTTGTATTTATTGTAATTGGAATCTAATATTGTATTATATTCAAGTTTATTTGATCTGTGAAATCATTTTAGTAATCTTTTGATATAGCTTTGTAGTTAAATATTCATCATTTACTTTTGCTTTTGTGTTTGGCTTTGGTTCTGCAAATAGAAATATCCATATAGAGATTAGGATTTAGTGATCACTGTTAGTTGAGAATGATGAATTGTCAAGTTTAAATTCATTTAAGTATGATATAAGAACATCATGGACCCATATATAGTCTATTCTAGTTTAATATTGAGTACTATGCCAAGTGTTTTGTAACTTGTTAATATGGTCTGCTAAGTCATACATGTTTATACTGTGCAAGTAATTGAGTAATTAGAATTTAGTTCCTGATAATGTAGTAGTATTGTTGTCTGCATTAAAATCTTCAAGTATGATAGGATATAGATTGGATGATATTGCTTGTTGTTTCTATGTAGTAATGATGTTTTGTATAAGTTTGCAGTTGGCAGTATTAGTAGATGAGAGGTATATTGAAATAATTCTAAATTTATAGTCATGTTTGAAAAAATAAGTCTATAGCAATAGCATCACTGGGTTGTATGATTATATTGTATATATGAGGCTGAATATTATTTTTAATCATTATACATGTTCCTTTTTTAGATTCTGTAAAGTTGGACCAGAAGTATGAATAATGAGATATGTTTCAGAAATTGGTTTTTATATTTTTAGATATTTTTGTTTCAGTAAGACAAATTATATATAAGTTATGAGTTAAACAGTAATTTTTCTATAGCAGTCTTTTTTCTTGTATATTATATCCTTGAACATTGTGTATTACAATATTGAGTTTAAGTAAGATATCCTTGTTAGGAAGGTTGAAAGAGGATTTTAGAAATAGTTGATAATATTTATGATATTAATGGTATGAAAGTATAGTATGATTCAGAAGTAGGTTGTCATTGTAGTTAGTATAAATATGAGTTTCTGTATAAGATAAATTAATAGATATTTTAAATGGCTTGGTGAAATTGTGATGTTGTAAATATTAAATGAAAAAGTATAATGTTTGAGAGTGATGAATGAGTAGTATATTATTATTGTATAAGAATAAATTATAGCATGCATTAGGGTCAAAGAATTTTGAAAATGTTGTAGTTGACTCTGATATATTGTTTTCTACAAGGGCATTTACTGTTTGAAGCTCAGCTCTCACAGCTGCAAAGAGTTTCATAATCTGCTCTGTGCATTGAGTCTGATCATCATTTTCTTGGTTCTCTGTGTAGATGGGCTTTTCTGTCTGCCTACTTACATCATCTTTCTTATCAACTACTACAGTTGTTTCTTTTGATAAGATGGCAGCTGCATTTATAAAATTTGTAGAAGACAAGTTTAGTAAAAAGAAGCTTTTTCCTCTGTTTTAAAAAAGAGTGACTCTTTTATAAAGGTAGGAATTTTGAATTTGATGTTAAATTTGTTGCAAAGAATTGTTTTGCTTCAGGAAGAGCCTTTTCTTTATAAAACTTAATAATTTCAGAGTAGGTAAAGGAGTTGCCACATTATAGTTAGAGTATGTAATTACCTGTGTGAGGAAGTTTGTATCAATAAGTTTGATAGTAAGAGAGTTAATTGCTTGTTGTTTGTCTATTTTGTCTATGTTATAGTTTTAGGCAGCATGTTTTGATAAATAGTTAAATATTGGTAAAAGTAAAAGCCACATCATTTGGGATTGGTTTTAACAGCATTGGCAGAACAGGTATAGTCTTCTGCTTTTGTTGTTAGTTCATTAAAGATAGTAGTAGAGATTTGTTTTTAGAATATTGCTTCATATTTGCCTTTAATATAAAAGACAGATGGGTTAAGATAAGGCTTATTCTATGATTCATTATCTTTTTTAGGATATTTTTGATATGATTCATCAAAAATATGGTTTGTAAGTGCAGATGTGTTATGTTGTAGTTGAAATTTGGTATTAATTTTTGAATTTGTATCTTTTTTTTTTCTTTTTCTTTTGGTGTTTTAGTAGGTTGAAGATAAGAGCATTTGGGATCAATACAAGTAAGTATATAGTAATTAACTTGTTTAAATATCATTGTTCTTGTAGGTTGTTAGGTTCTGCAAATTCATGAATAGTAGGTAAAAGTTCTTTAAAATGTGTACTAAAGTGTTGTCTAAATTAGTATTTTAAGTAATTTGATACTTTGGTTTTATCAATAGCAGTAGTAAATTGTTGACTATATAGAGGAAAAACTCTTTTAAACTATTCATTGAAGTGGAAGAGTAAGTTTTTTAATAAGAAAATATTATATTTATCTATGAAGAGGGTTTTAGGAATGTTAAATTCTAGTTGGATATTAAAACAGTTATCTATTTAATAGAGAAATATTGTTGGTTTTTGTTATAACTAGTAACTTTTAATATTATTTTAAACCTTTTTGGTCTAAGTTTAATATCTTTTGCAAATTTTGTATAATTAATAGCCTGGTAATTGTCTGATAAGTATAAGTGAAATCATACTAAATTGAAACAAAATTGTAAATATTTTTAGGTTTTATAAGATGAAATAATAACAGGTGAAGCAAAAATTTCTGAGTAGTTAAGCTTGATAAAAAGTACAGTAGTAAATATATGAATAAGTTTTTTGAAAGTTTCTTTAAGGATATTGAATAAAATTGTAACAGCTTGATCAGTTTTAGAATTATATTATTAGATTAAATCAGTTAAAAATTTAGGTTTAGTACTAGCCATTTGTCAAATAAGAAGATAAAAGCTAGCTTTAAGAGCATAACAATTTTCTGTTGCTTCTCTAATGATTTCTTTGAATAAAGGATATATAGATGTTCTTTGAGAAAGTTGAATAGGTTGCATGAAATTTCTATTTGTAGTTTGGTATTATTTTTCATTTTATCAGTTACTGAAAAGTTTGCTAACTAGTTAAATGATAGGTTAAGTTTTGGTCTTGCAGCTTGGTTATAGGACTGTTGTTATTGTTCATGTAGTTTTTATTGTTTTTACTATTGTTGTTGTTGTTTAGATTGTTTAGGTACTTTTTGTTATTGTTGTTATATTAATTGTTGTTAGTGTTGTTAATTATTATCAGGTGAAATAAAGCTGTCAATATCCATATTAGTAGTATTAGTAGTTGTGTTATTTGTTGTATTTTTATCAATAGAGATTAAAGGCTTAAGTTCTAACATGAGTGGCTTGTTATTATGATATGTATTTAGAGATTGTTAAAGTTCATAAATTGGAAGTGCATGTAAAAGCCCTTGTTTTGAATTGGTAATAGGTTGTATTTCAAATTCAGATTGGGCATTAATACAAAATTTGTAACAAGGATTGTCATTAGAAAGTTCAGCATTAGCAGCTAGGTAATGTCTGTTATTAATGACTTTACAATTAATAGGTTAATTGCATTTAGGACAAGTGTGTTAATATAAAGATGTTAAAGATAAGAAACTAGAAGATTATGAGATAATGTTTGTAAAGTTGATAGTATTTGTTGCAAATAATTTTTTATCTTTTGGTTTTTTAATAACAGTAATATTTTAATGTTGTTCATATGTAATTTTGTTCGAATAGAAGTTTGTATGATATTTTCCATATAGGCCGATGACTGTAGCACTAATAGCAGGTACTTGAATATAATGACAGGTTTTGATACTAGCTCTAAGTTTTGTAATAATACAATTATTAAATTGTTTATTTGTTAGTATTAGATATAATATTTTAAACATATCTTCATAAATTCTAATACCAAAACTTTTTGAAAAATTTTTATAAAAGTAATCCAGATCAATAGAATCAGGTTCAAAGCTTACTAAGGTTGGCATTTTGAATAAATTTACTTGGAAGACTAGGCTTATTTTGTTTAGTAAGATTTAAAGATATAAGACTTTAAAGTAAAATAATAATTATAAACTTTGTTACAAGGTAGGATTTGAGTTTGCAAGGGTATTACTGCAGCTTACTGCGGCTTATGTAATCTTGTGTAATCTAGGTAACACAAGTGTGGCTAGTGTGACTAGTATGACTGGTGTAATACAAAGTTATAATTAGGTACATATTATAGTGACTATTGTGTACTAGAGTACAGAATTTATTTTTAGTAAGTTAATACAAATTAATTTGTAACAAAGAAGATTTTTTTTTGGTTAAATTTAATTTATACAATGTAATATTAAATGAAATCAATTTTATTAATAATTTAAGGTTACATGAAAAATGTGTAAGAGAGAAAATTTAGGAATAAGAACAAAGTAATTTTTAAAGAGTAGTAGAGGAGTTATTTTTTATTGTAATTTCATCAATTTTGGAGTTACAAACTTCTTTTTAGTCTTATTTTGATTGGAAAGAGATACTTTATAACTTTTATTAAAACAGTATTGTAGATTAAAAGAGTAACAGATGAGAAATAGTTAATAGTTTGATTACAAAAGCTAAAGACTGTTTTAGCTATATTAAACTGCGAGTTTGAAAATTAAAGATCTGTAACTTTTAAAATATATGTAAAAATGTATGCTGAACAATTTTAATTAAGGCATCAAAGTTGGTTATCTTTGTAAAATAATCAGTTATTAGCAATTTTATTGCTAATGAATTTTTTGTTATTTTGTATAAAAGGATTTCTGTAAAGAATTTATATAAAACAATTTTATTTATTTTTAAATTTTTATAAAAATTTAATATTTTTTTATCAAAATAATTGTTATTTATATACTAGTTTGTTTATAATATTTAAATTTTGTTATATATAAAATTAATTTTAAAGTTTTAATAAAAAATTTTTGCAAAATTTTAATATAGTGTTTCTCTAATTTTAGTTAATTAAAATAATAATTAATAAGATATGGTAACCTAGTAAAGTGGTTAGATTGTCAATTTTCAAGTTGTAAGTTGCATGTTCAAATTCCATCAATAGTAAAAATTTAGAAAATCATCTATATAATATTTATATTATAGTAAAAGTTATCAACAATTAGGTTAAAATACCTGTAATAGCAATTATATCAGTATGACTAACAGATTATAAGGTATCTGTGTAGTTATACAGAGGAATGCAAACTAACAATTAGGTAATACAAATACTAGATAAGTTCTTGTAAGTATATAAATCTGTTAAAATTAGTTAACAAAAAGTCTATTTAGAAAAATCCAAATAAAAAAATAACTAGATCTTTGACAGTGCTATTATAAAGACTAGCTAGAGAAAACAATACCAAAATTATTTTACCTAGATAGACAAGAACCTTTAGATTGAAAAAAGCTTAGAGGTACCATTAACTAGGCTATCAAAATGAACTAAAAAAAAGAATATCAGACTGATTTGATATATTAATAAATTGATTATAGTCCTATACAAACTATCTAAATTGGAAGTCTTAACAAAAGACAGAGGTACTGTATATTAATATACTAAAATTATACTATAAAATAGAAGCTGAAGTTTGAGTAAACTCTACAAAGACATAGTACTTAAATAATATAATTCTAATTGTAAATATTAATTCTACTATAATAATATTTAAATCAGTTATAACAATAAGTACAGAAGACTTTGAGAGGTTTACTTTAAGAATAAAATAGTCCTAAGATTAAGATAATAATCTGGATATAACCTAGTAATGTTAATACAAGTTGCAAGTTTAAAGAGTTTAAAATAAAACATCTAAGCAAAGGTATTAGATATAGTTATTAGTAGAGAACCTTTTGGCAGACTTCTTAAATAAGTAATATAGAAAAATTATATATATAGTTAATTATATACTTCTTCATAGTAGTTCATAGAATCATATTACTAAAAAAGTGATTAATAAAAGTCAAAAGACTAAAAAGATTATCTTAATATAAAAAAAATATAATAATTAATTTTTGTATTATATTATATCAAAAAAAAATTAATTAATTAAAATTTAGATTAATAAAAAATTTAAAAATTACAAATCTAATATTATTATAAATATAATTTAAGTTGCTAAACAAGTTTATTTAAAAAATAAAAAACAATTATTTTAATAAAAAATATATTAATATTAAATTAAAGTTTTAAAAAATTTTAATTATTATATAATTTTTTTTTTAAAATAATTTATTTTGTTTTCTAAATAAATTATTTTTATTAATTTTAAATATAATAATATTTTTATATTAAATTAAATTTATTATATTTAGAGAATAATAATTCTAATATAGTAGTTAGATTGTTATTTTCTAAGCAATAGGTCCAGGGTTTAAATTTTATTAGCAGTAAAAATTTGAAAAATGATTCTATTTTAGTAACTTAATTGAAATATCTAAGATTATAATTCTATAATTCTAATTGTACCAAGACTAATTTTGGAAATATGCAATATTATATAAATAAATTTAGAAAGTGTATATTTTATAAAAACTCTATTTGAAAATTTTAAGTAAGAGATAGTATAATTTTTAACAGTACTATTTATAAAAATCTTAATACAAAGACAAAAACTTAAGACAAATAACTTATACAGATAAGAACTCTAAATAAAGAGTTCATCAACTTGACTATTAATTGAACCAGTATGAAGTTACATTATACAGAACTAACTAAATTAGTAATATAGAAGAACTTGCAAGAATATACAAGATACTAATAAGATTGTAAAAAAAAATACTGAAATTATATGAACTCTATAAGAGTATAGCAGTTTAAGAGTTATTCTGATTATAAGTGTTAATCTTAACTATATCAATATTAGACCAGCTAGAAATTAAATAATAGAAAGCTCTAATGAGTTTAGTACAAGGTCAAAGATTTCCCATATAAGTGAACTACTTTAAAAACCTAGTAATTATAATATATTTGCATTAGTAAAAACTGAAACAGTTGATAAAGTAAGTAGATAAATAGATACAGAAACCAAAGTGTTTAAATAGAAAAATTATAAGTAGGTTCTAAGTAAGAGTCTGTAAATTGCCTATTTTTGAGGCCTGGCCTGACCTGCATTTAGAGTTAAAATTTTTTTTTTGATCTGATTTAGTCTGTATTTAGAGTTAATATTTTTTTGCCAGCCTGGCCTGGTTTACAAAAATTTGTGAGCCAGGCCAGGCCAGGCTGCAGGACCTAATGCAGGCTTCTAGTTCTAAATATAACAGCTAGTGTAGAACCTTCAGATGAACTACTTAAATTAGACAATAACTAAAATTGTATAAGTAACTAGTTGTACACTCTTCTTATAATTGCATTCTGTAACTGTTATAATGCAATTACAAAACTAAAATATACTATTAATAAAAGTCTAGGTCACAAATACTTACCTTTAATATTAAAAAAAAATTTATTATATTTATATTTTATTTATTTTAAAAAATTGATATATTATAATGCAAATATATGAAATATTTTCTTATTTTTTATTAATATTTGTAAAAATTTTTTTACACTATAATATGTTCATTTAAAAAAATAATAATAATTATATTTATAAATATAATATTACTATTTAAAAACATATCAAGCAGATGATCAAATATAGATTTTAGAATAATTACAATTACAGATTATTTTTGTTAATATCACCCTTTTATTAAAAAAAATAAACTCAACTCAGGTATGACTGCAAATAAATTTAATTGATAGATAGTTTTAAATACAGAATACTTATATATTTAATTCTTATCATTGTATATTCCAATATTATATAATTAAACCTGCTTTATAAGAGAAAGAACCGTTTTTGAATCAAATCTATTTTAAGACAGCGTGAAATTCACCAAATAAACAAGTTCGAATACTTGCTAATAAATAAGTTTATATATTTTTTATTTAAACATTTCGACATTATTGACATTTTGATTATCCAAACATTTCAGCATAATTTAGAATTTCAGTATTACACGTAACTCTGGTTATATCGACATTTTTGAGACATTAGTAAAAATTTTCAAAATGTCGATACAGTGAGTTATACCGACATTTTATATTAAAATTTTGAAAAAAAATGTCAGTATAGAAAGATTTTTCTATGATGTCGTTATATCCAGATGTCGGTATAACCGGAGTGACATATAGTATTTCCACAAGCTCAAAACAATTTCGAACTGACAACACTATACTGAGGGTTGTGATAGAATTTTATTTTTATTAGTTGATTATTTATAATAGAATTCTCCTATTCGAAATCATTTTATGGATCATTAAATAAGAGTCTGAGTGAAAACTAGGAAGTTTGAGTATAGATTACTACGTATAATATAAAAATATAAAAATCATATTAAAGTTGATATATATGGGGGATGAAGGAATCTGAAATAAAAATTTATTAAAATTTGTCTTGTGGCTTAGGTTGATATTAACGAGAGTCACCTGTATTATTCTACAATTAGGTTTTCACTTGGTACCCAGATCTAAAATTTGCAAGATTATATAATCGTGAATTACAATAAAGTAACTTTAATCGATGTTTATGTAGGTAGATAGATGATTTTGGTTATAATGGTTTGGCTTAAAAATGCCTAAAACTTATCGAAGTTCTCATCACAATTATTCTAAAAATTAATAAAATTAATTGAGAAAATAATCCTGTTTATTGCTGTAAATATATTATAGTATACTAGCGGCATGCCAAGACTTTTTAATGGTCAATACCGATACGCCAAGTTTTTTACCTGTATCGGCATCAGAAAGATATATAAATAATACAGGTATTACGTATCATTATACTACATGTTATTTTAGGACTTTGTTTCCTGGTGGTAGATAAAATTATTCAAAATAAGGATTGGAACAGTCTAAAATTTTCTAATCATTTAGCAGTTTAACAGTTTAGCCTTTTGATTAAACATGATTCTGCTCAGAACTATGGAACAATTTTAAATGGTTAAGTGGACTTAATCCTTAATTCAAAGAAATTATTCCGTCTCCTGACTCAAATTTCAAGAAAGCACTGTTTGATTAAGGCATGTACAGTACCTGAAATAAAACTTATACGTGACTCATATACTGTATGATCTTTCAGGATGATTTAGAAATTTCGCTGTTCACAAAGATGTAATTCTTTAAACACTAATACTAAGAAAAGAAGTACGTACATGTACGCACATACGTTAGTTAAGATCGATCTATTAACTATAATTAGTAATTTCTTTCATGGAATAAGTCTCTTAAGACTTAAACAATTTCGTCCAGTAGTAATTAATTAGATTGTTGATCGGTCGGTCTACGTAGTCCGAATGCTAACTTATTTTGATATTTCTGTATGTATAAGCTATATACTAATATAACTTATTTACGTATACAGTATCAGTTTAGCGTTAATATATTATGATTTAAAATGTTACCCAATTACAGTGAGGTTTATCACTTCCGTAAATCTATTCTAAATAAAGAGAAATCGTCTTAAAAGCCAGCCACCACCAAGATTGTTTCTGTCTTTTGCATATCCTTAATAATATATACATACTTTTAATTAGAGGAGTTACCTATACTGTAAGAGATCAGATTCGCTTTTAAAATAACGATTGGATAAAAATTCTGGTTTACTCCGAAATAGAATCTAGTTTTTTTTTTTTATTGAGTAATTATGTGTCTTAATGAGTAATCATGTATCAACACACATTCGTCAAATCATTTCTTATTTTTTCAACAATCGCTATTCCATTTAGAATTGTGTGACACACCATCCAACTTTGAATTAGTGGTACGAATGTACATATGCTGTTGATAATAAATACATAAATCAAAATCTTGATCTATCATGTTAAATTTGCGGAAACATTTTATATTCAACTCATTGAGGCTTGTTAGTCGCCGCTTAACTAGCTTAAATACCGGTGAAAAGCCTTTAATCAATTTTCCGATCTTTTTCAATTCAAAGAAATATTTTTCTACGATGGAGTCTCAAGAAAATCATAAACTATGCATGATTCCTGGTAAAGATGAATTTGTTTTAATCTTTGATAATTCCTCATTATTGAGATTTTTAATTTTATAATCGAATCAATAGGCCCAGTGGAATTTCATGAAGATGTACTATTATCAATGTCTACACCAGCAATTTCTCATGTTTCACCTTCATTTATCCCTATATTTGGTGAATCAATTGAACTTTTGCGCAAGATATTTTTCACGGCTAATGGTCAACCTTTTGTTGTTTCTGGTTCCGGAACTCTTGGTTGGGATATGGTTTCTTCGAATTTAATAGAACCGGGTGAAGATGTATTAGTTGTAAATACTGGTTACTTTGGTGATTCATTTGCTGATTGGTGAGTGCACATTTTTTATTTTATAGTTTTTTGATCAATTTTACTAATTTTACTAAACGTTTAATATTTCAAAATATAGTCTTGGAACATATGGCGCCAAAGTTACGCAAGTAAAGGCTGATATCGGCGATCGTCCGGCTCTTGAAGAAATTCATAAAGCACTTATCTCAAAAAAATTTAAGGCTATAACTATCACTCATGTAGATACATCTACTGGAGTACTTTCTGATGTAAAAGCAATAGCGGATTTAGTTAAACGGCATTCTCCTGAAACATTGGTGATTGTTGATGGCGTATGTTCTGTTGGATCCGAAGAAATTCGTGTGGATGAGTGGGGTATTGATATCGTTTTAACCGCAAGTCAAAAAGCTATTGGTGTTCCTCCAGGATTATGTATCTTGATTGCAAGCGAAAAAGCTATGGTAAGATTGATGCTCTTTTTGTTTTTTTTTTAATTATGTTCTATTCAAATTATCGTTGTTAAATTATCTTTTTTGCTGATTAGAGTGTATTCAGTAACCGAAAAACTTCAATTACGAGTTATTATGCTTCATGGAATAACTGGCTACCAAGTATTATTATTTATTATTATTTATATTTATTGTTGTTGATGAAAGTATGAATTAAGAAAAATTAATTTCAGTCATTTTTATTTCAATATAGTTATGAACTCCTATGAAAGCAGGAAAGGAATGTACTTTGCCACTCCACCAGTTCAGTTAATATATGCACTTCATACAAGTCTTAAACAAATAACCTCAATTCCGCTTGAGAAACGTTTCCAGCAACACAAAGAAGTCAGCAATTGGATCAAAGATTCTCTTGAGGAATTAGGATTGAAATTTGTATGAATGTTATAAAAAATTTATATTATTATAATATCGTAATTTTTATAAAATAATGGTTTCAATAATCTTTGTGTTTTAATTATCACAGGTTCCAAAAAATAGAGAAGTTTCTGCTAACGGAATGACAGCTGTTTACTATCCTGAAGGCATCAAAGCAACTGACCTTATTCCCAGGGTAGCAGAACATGGTGTCGTTATTGCAGGTGGTCTGCATAGAAAGATTGCTTCACAATACTTCAGGGTTGGGTAAGTATTCTATTACTCGTTTTAGGCTGGATTGTAGACTATATACATGTATTATTAATTTTTTATATCCTAATTTTCATTTAGTCATATGGGTATTAGTGTAACTGAACCCCGTAGAAAACATATAGAAAAAACAATTGAGGCACTTAGAGAAAATTTAAATAAATTGGGCTATAAATCTAAAGGTGCCAATTAGGAAATGTCCATAATATAAACCTTCTAATTTATTCACAAAGATTATATTTTCTGAAAAATAACTTATAGACTTTAAGAATGAATTTAAGAATAGTAAATTAATTTGGAGTCAACCAATTGCACAGAGCAAATTATAAATCAACTTATTATCTTATGTGGGGTGGGTGTATATACTGTTAGAAAATAAAGTTTTCGTGATTTTTTTTCCTTCATTGATAATTTTATAATATTTTTCATATAATTTTTTTTTTTTTTATGATTAATATAGAAAATCACGAGTACTTTATTCCCCAACTGTATATACTAAAAAATTGATATAATTATGGGTTGAAATGTAAGATTTAATTTTATATCTTACAAAAATTTTATTGACCGTACACGTACGTACGCTTGCACGTAAATTTGTGTTCAAGGTGTACGATAGGCACTCAGCATGACAGCAAAATTACGCTTTTGTTCTTTTGATTAAAAACAGTCAAAACCAGAATTTTGCTAGCTAAAGCGTGTAGGGATTGTGGGTCCTTCGATTCCCTCTGGATGGCTAATTTTAGATCTTAATTTTGGGTGGGTGTGTATTTTATAAATCGCATAAATTCTTTTCATACCGTTATATTGTATAAAAAAAAAATCGAGAAAAAAGAAGAAATAGATGTATAAGATATGTACAACTTTTATTTCAATTTAAATAAAGAAATTATTAAGCCAATTCTATACGTTATTTTATTCTCTTGAGCATTATTTCGATACGTTATTTCGAAATCAAGAGTCAATTGTTTGAACTTGCTACGCGTTCAAATTTGTTGATGCTTTGTTAAAGGACGCGTGTTATTTCAAATCGCGCATGGGTGTTAATTTCCAAATTAATTTTCATGTTATATCACGACTATACGACATACACTTGCATAACATACTTTCATGTATATACTACTGGATGACACTCGCAAACTACAAGTCTTAAATTCCCAATATTGCACATTGTTAGTGAGGTATTCAATATAAACCTTTGGCTTCTCCATGGTTTTATCATATATACGATCGACTTACACTTAATACTAGTGCTCCGAAACGGTCGTTCGGGAGTTGATCGGGTCGGCCTATACTTGACCAGAACAAAACCCGGGTTTTTACAAGTTAAAGAAACATCACTTTTAAATACAGAAATACACTTAATTTATATTATTCTTTAGCAGCTGATAATTTATATCAATTAATTACAGTATTATCACTATGCTTTAAGGTGTCAAATGATTTTCTAAATGATACTTTATTTCCACCACGAATTAAGACACATGTATGACCGAATAGTATCAGCTCTGAGACAACTTCTTTTAACATCAATTAAGTCGGCTCCTTCAGAAAATATCCGTTCGACCGGAACACTAGTCGCATTAATTGCATGATAATCTCTAGCCATCATAGCTAAGCGTGGATATTCAAATTCATGATCCTTTCACCATTTAAGAACATTTTGTTTTCTGTTTGCTCGTGGTGTGCTCAGATATAATTCAACTTCATTTTGCTGTTCAACCTTACACCTTTTTCTATTTCCATAAATATAATCTAAAAGAGAATTATCATCATCATTAATAATATCATTTTTCTAACTATAATTAGTAGTTTTGTAAAAACATAATTCATAATTATTTCTATAAATATTGAATATGGTCTTTTTGATGTTTTCAATTAAATCTTGGTTTCATTTGTGTTCCTCATAATAATACAATTTTAGCATGAATCAAGTACAATTGCAATATTATTATATTTTTTTAGTTTGAAGCAGCAATCTTGCCTGTGTGTTTTTATTAAGTAACATATGATTACATATTTTATATACAATAGTCTATTAATGAAAGTACAACTAGTCATACATATAACTTTAGTCATTATCTAATTAAGGGTTCCACCCATAGGTTACCCACTAGATGCCATACCTGAGACCTGCCTATAAGTTCTGTATTTAACTTTCTGATTTTCAACACTTATTGCATATATATGTAATACTTACATTACCATTGTAGTAACATATCAAATTAAGGTTATCTTAGTTACTATTTATATCAAAGTATCACCTCATTGAATGTTACTAAGTATCCATATTCTTTTGAATTTATCTTTAATGCAAATTTACTAAGCTAACACCAAGATTACTACTTAAATTCAATTTAGTGTATTCTGTATCTACTAAATCAGTTTTAATGCAAGATGTGTTCGAATTTTACTAAGTACATTTCTTTTCTATAATTTTCTTTTATATTTATCATATCACCCATCAGTGTGTCTTCTTTTTATTTCTGATATGTTCATTATTTCTCTCACATCAAGTGTCAACTCTCCATATTGGAAAACTTTTTTCTAGGAACTTCCTTATACATTGATTTTCTATTTACATGGACTTAATCACAGGGTTTCATATATATTTATATGCTTCTATAGATTACAAGTTTTTGTTTCTAACTAGAATTGATTCATTAACCTTGTCTGTAGAAAGAGAAGCATCTAGATCACTAGAATATGAAAACCTATTTCTTTAATTGCAATATTATAAATAGTTGTACCATTGGTTTTTATATAATATGATTTTAACTTATTTAGATCTGCACTTAATGCAATAACAATCTCATGAAAATTATTAAAATCATTGTAATAGATTTTAAGTTCATTAATTAAATAATTATAAATCAATATAACATAAGCAAATATTGAATACTTTGCTAATAAAATCATATTAATTATTTGTATAAACATTTTAAAATATTTATTATCTCTTTAATTTTAATCTATTCATCATTATTAAGCTATAATAATTTAAGATTTTTATCTAAGCTTGAGTTGTATCTAATGCCTCATACATTTCTAGTGTCTATTCAAGCATATAATAAATGGAATTTTACCTTGTTACTATATTTAGAATAAAATTATGATTTGAAAAATTAGTAACTTGAATCTGGTATATAAATTTTTTTCAACATTATGATAATAATCTAATTTTAACAATAAATTTTTGAAGTTTTAGAATTATTTTTTCAGCCTTTATAGTTGCATCTATATTATCTAATATAATATTCTCATGTTGTACTTTGTCAACTTTGAATTGCTTAATTATTTCTTGATTAGTTAAATTCAAAATATGATAACATATTAATAATATAATTCTTTAGCATTAAAATTGATACAGTTATTTATATATATATATTCTAAATGTTTTATAAAAATATTATTATTTATAGTATTGTCATTTATAATTACAAAAATCTTTGATAAAATTTCAAATTTACAACAGCTTCATTATATAGGCTTTTATCAGAATTAGGATCACTAAAGTTAATAAAATCTAATAAAATATTTTTAAACTTCTAGTTTTTTAAAATTTAATGCATTGTGATATTAAAATATAATTCAACATTTATTGATGTTTATATATCAATTGTGTATGAGAGCTTTTCTAAAACATTTTGAACCAAACATTTCATACTTATATGTTCATTTTCAAAGATATTCATAATGTTATTTTTTATTATGTCTCCTATAGAAATATGTATATTTGGGTTTAGTAATTTTATTATTTGTTAAAAATGTTTATTTTCAATAGTTATAAATAACAAACTATTCAGAACTATTTATTTAGTATTTAATTTTCTGAATTCAGATTGTATAAATTTTAAAAATATTTTTTTTTTTGGATTACTATTTGAATAATATTTTTCAAAATGGTGTTAAAGATTTGTTATATTGGAATTACCAATTTTGTAAAACCAAATTTTCTTTTTTTATTATTAGAACAAATAAGATATAACACTTTATAATATATTTGTATATCTGAACATTCTAATGAAAGATCTTTTTCTTTAAACAGCCTTTCACAAATAAACTTACTTCACAAAATTGTTTATTTTTTAAAGAAAACTTTATTATTATTATTATTATTATTTTTAAATTTTAAGATGAATACTTGTAACCTAGGATTTTATTAATAGTATATTTGGCTAATAGATGCTTTACAACTACAGTGGGCAACTATAGGAAGAGTGTACAACTAGTCACTTATATAACTTTAGTTATTGTCTAATTTAAGTAGTCTGTCCGAAGGTTCTACACTAGCTGCTATACCTGGAACCCACTTGTAGATTTCTTATTTAACTACTCTGTTTTCATATCCACCCATCTACCTCTGTCTACCAATAACCCCAGCCGATGCTGGTAAAAATATGCTATGGCCACTAAGTCTTTAAAGCAGTTCACTCATATAAGAAACCTTTGACCTTGTACTAAACCTTCCAGAATCTTCTGTATTCCATTCTTACAGCTGATCTGATATCGCTATGGCCAAGACCAACACTGGTAGTCAGGGTGCACCATTAAACCACTATGCTCTTGTAGAGTTCACTCCAACACTGATACAGACTTCATAACATATCCTTACTACTTTGGTATTTAATTCAAGTTCTACCAAGCTGCCATTCCAGATAGCTTGGAAAGGTAGAGTAAGACTGTACCTTTGGTTTACATATTTGCCAGCATGTACCCTTTTCTTTCAAAACCTGAAAATTCTAGCAGCCTGGTTAGTTTATCTGGTCTCTTAACAAAGACTGACACATTTGCCCAGTTTCACAAGTTCTAGCTCTGTTTTATAAATCTAGTCTTTACAGTAGCACTGTTGAAGGTTTGGGTTACCTCTCTACTTAGGTCTTCCAAGTGGGCTTCCATCTTTCTACCTAGTTCCTATGATTTACATGGCCTAAGAACTTATCTTGAGTTCACATCACCCAGTACCAGTTTGTGTTTTTTCATACAACATTGTATGAGTGCCTAGACCTTTCAGTCATGCTGGTATAACACAGATTACAGATATCTTATTCTAATCTATCACATAAAACCATTAGCTATAATACAGAAAGAATTGCAAAGTTTTGCTATTACTGAGATTTGAACTCTAGACTTGCCACTTGGGGGTTGACAATCTATCACTTTATTATTATTATTATTACTGCTAGATGTAATAGATGTAAATAACTAAATCTCAATTTCAGTATTAGATTTGACAAGATTAAGCTTAAATTCATTATGTTTAATTAAAATCATTATTGCTAATAATGATAATGATAATAAAAAAAATTTTTAATAATAATCATTAAATAGATCATATTTAAATTATATGATGTATTTTTATCTTAGATTTAAAATTCAAGTTATTTGGGCTTTTCTGATCATTTTGAGTACTACTTAATACATAAATATTTAGATTCAATTTTAAAAAATAAACATTTTTAGAATGGATTAATTTAATATTCTAAAATAAATTTTATAAAAATAATTATTTTTTATAAGTACTATATAATTACAAAAATACTTCAGAATTTTTTTTTCTTATACTAAGGCAGTTGGTATTGGTAACTATAGTCTTTATTGTAATTTTAATTATATTTACATATTTGTTTATATAACTTGTAGATGGTGAGTATACAACTAGGCACATATATAACTTTTGGTTACCTATTTTATGTAGTCTGCTCACATAGCAGGTTTTACACTAGCTGCCATATCTGCAATCTACTAGAAAATTATCTATTTAAATACTCTGATTACTATACTATATCAAACAAATAATACACAAGTTCCTATATATTTAAGTGCTGTCTAACTTACTATAAACCTTTCTTTTTGTATATTCATCAAGTTATTACATATTTTAGAATATATCACCTGACTGTAAGACTTCAGAAGGCTTTTCTGCTAATTAATTACTTATATTTAATCTTTATTATTAACAGGACTTATCTTTGTAAAGTTTACCCAAACCCTAGTACCAACTTTATAATATATTTTTAGTACTTATAGTATACCTCTGCTTTTATTCTCAGACTCCCAATTCAGATAGTCTGAAAAGACTGTAATCTGTTTTTGATATCTTAAAGATCTGCCTCTCCAAGATCTTTTTCTTTTGATTTGAGACTTTTGATAATCTGGTTGATAGTACCCCTTATCCAAGGTTCTTGCCTATCTGATTTTTTCACATTGGTATCTGTTTTCTAGATTTAGTCTTTACAGTAGCACTGTCAAAGATTTGTGCTATCTCTTTATTTAGGTTTTTCCTAGTGGGCTTCAGCTTTTCTCAGTTCTACAGATTTATATAGCTATGAAAACTTATTTTGTATTTGCAATGCCTAATGCCAGTTTGCATTTTTCTGTATAACTCCAACATTGCACAGATGCTTTATGATCTGCTAGAATGCTGATGAGACTATAGCTACAGGTATCTGATCCTAACTGATTGACAGAATGCTATTTCTATAATATTACTTACCTTCTGTAATACTAATATTATATAAGTTGTTTTTTAAATTTTTGCTGTTTGTAGGTTTTGAATTTCTAATCTACTACTTAAAGAGTTAACAACTTATTCACTTTACTAAGTTGCCACACTCCAATACTTCAGAAATTTAATTTATTTGAATTTAATAATAAAAATTTTACTTTGATACACAATTAATAATATTTGCAAAACTCACTATTTCAAGTCATAGTCAAACATGCTTTAGTTAACAAATAAAATTGACAATAATAATAGCAAACACAGATGGTATAATGAATTAAAAAACTTAATCTTTTTTTTTTATATATTAGTATTATATACACTATTTTTAATATCTAAGTAAAGTATTAATAACAAAATAGGTGATGAAACTGTACTATAAACATGTTAATAAGCAAAGAATGTATTATAACAAAGGCTATAAAAAGGTATGTCATGTTGCTATTAAATATTTCTATTTAGAAAATGATATATTTAATATAAAAAATATTTGAAAATATGTTTTAAGAAATCTTTAATCAAACAAAAGATAAATTTAACAAATTAATCTGATTCATATTTAATTTATTTATTTTTTTTTTTTTTAAATATTAATGGTGAGGCCATGCCTTTAACTTTATTGAAATTCAATTGAAGTTTTTACAAAGA
>CAJVQA010002624.1:0-21483 GCA_910591915.1 Cetraspora pellucida | reverse complement strand
GGGAAAATGGCAGCAGCAGCAGGAACCTGGCTTGAGATACGTGCTAGAGAGGCACCCTTTGGGCAAACCAAAGATGGAAGCTTAAAAGGAGCAAACGACCTGGTGGACCAATTTGGGAGTTATGAAAAATAGGTTGTGAGACATGGGGGAAATATGCAGATTACCTAATATAATTGGTAGTGAAACAAAAATCCAGGTTAGGTGTAAGTGGGATACAATACAAAGCTCTGGTAGGTTTAGGTCACAAATAAAGACGTCTGAGTTCTATGTCTGAATAAATATATAGTGATAGATGATGTATGATAAAAATTGTACTAGCTATAATCAGTATACTAATAAAGACTTGAGGGCATGACCTTATCTTAACAATAAAAAAAAAAAAAAAAAAAAAAAATACTTGTATTTAACAGAATATGATAACTTAGTAAAATAAATAAGCTATCAATTTTCTAAGTGATAAGTTGGGTGTTTAAATCTTATCAATGATGAAAATTTAAATAATCACTTATATAATATTTGTATTACAACAACTATTTTTAATGATTGGATTAAAATACTTGTAATAGAATACTTGTAATAATAATTGCACTAGCATAACTGACAAATTATGAAACATCTGTATAAGTATAGTATTATATAAAAGAATGCAAATTAGTATCAGGTAATGCAAACTCTAGATAAGTTCTTGTGTCTATATAGATTCATTAAAATTAAGAAACAAGAAGACTATTTAGAAAGATCTGAATAAAAAGATAATACAGATCTTTGATGGTACTACTATAAAAGCTAGACTTAAGAAATAAATACCAAGATTATAATACTCAAATGGTCAAGAATTTTTAGATTATAAGTCTTAAAAGTATCACCAATCAGACTGCTATAACAAACTAGAGAAAAAGACAGGGATATACTAAAGTACAAGAGATATGCTGTGAAGTAAATGCTAAAGTTTGGATAAACTTTACAAGAACATAATAATTAAATAATATAACTCTGATCACAAATATTAATTCTACAATAACAATACTGAGTCAACTATAATAATAGATGCAAAAAACTTCAAAAGATTTACTTTAAAGATAAAATAGTCCTAAAGTTGAAATTATAATCTAAGCTTGACTTAGTAATGTTAATACAAGTGCAGATTCAGAAGGTTTAAAATAGAACACTTAAGCAGAAATGTTAGGTATAACAATTGGTAAAAAACCTTTAGACAGACTTTTTAAATAGGTAATATAAAAATGTAACATATGTAACCAATTGTACACTTTTTCTGTAATGGTTTATAGAATCACATTACCAAAAAAGTTATTAATAAAAGTCAAAAGACCAAAGAAGTCACCTTAACACCAAAAAAAAAAAAAAACACTTGTGTTTAACATTTTATTAATATCTTTATTTAGTATATTGTATCTATGCCTACTTGATATTTGTGCTTATATTTATAAAATGTCTAACATTTGTTCCTATAACTATATATAATAATTCCTGACACTTTTGAGCTTAGGTATGAGCATGACACGAAACACTAGTGCCTGACATAATGCCAATTTGCATGGCATGAGTATTTGCAGAGCCCTAAATGTCACACATTGAGTACAAATGTTTATTATGATTGGTTACAGATTATCTCATTTGCTGAAGTTATAAAACTTTAAAAAGTACACCTCAGCCCAACAACATACTAAAGTAATTTAATAATCAGCGAAATAAGGTATAAGTTAGATGAGAGATATGTTTAGACATATCAATTTTAATCATCATATCTAGTTTAGAAATAAAATGGTTATATTAATAATAAAATTCGTAAACAGTTTATTTCAAACATAATATGCCCCGTTTAATTCATTATACTGAAAACCCCTATTGTTAAAAAGAAACAATTGTTCTTATAGACCAGCGGACTGGGCCTAATTTAAAGTAAAACCCAACCCGACCCGACCCTAGATTATAGTGGTGATGAGCACCAGTGGTATGATTTAACAAAGCAGATAAAATTATCAATAACAAATAATCTAAATTTAATTCGGAGATAATATATCGTTATATTTTTGACTTCAATGTTAATATTTTTAAATCATAATTTAACTGAAAATGACTTTTTTGAATACACGCAAATTAGACTGTAATGCAAAACATCTTGTTTAAAGAACCAATACTATATCACTAATTTTATTAATATACTTTCGAAGTCAGATGTTTTATATTTATCTAACTATGCCATATTGCTAATGATGCTATAATTACACTTATGAACATTAAATACACTTATACTAATATTTGATAATTTCAAGAAAAATCATAAAGTATTGTAATCTCCCGGATTTGGCAGCAAAATACTTTATAAAGTAAAATTGTCCAACACTATATATCCCATCCAAAAAAATTAGTTAAATTATCGGCTTTTTTAATATACAAACTTACATGAACTTAATATTATATTACTATTATTCAGCATCACCTTTTTGTTCCATTAAGCACCTTTCAATCTCAACATTTAATGCCCAAACCCATTCTTCTCTTTCAATCCTATTTCTAGCTCGAAATATCCAAGCTTTACCAGAAGAATCTAACGTTGTTTTCTTTTGCAATTCAAGACCAATAGTTCCATGTCTTTTGATTACATGATGTTTGTTACCTTGCCAAACAACAAATGTACATTCATCGTCATCATCAAAACAACACATTCCATCACTGTATATTCTAGGCAGATAGAGCACCTCATTGCCTAATTTATGTGAAGTGCTAGAATGAGGCAAATCATGATCAGTTAAATGACCAGAATATATATAACAATCCAATAAATTGATGATGCCTTTCTGCCTATGATAACTTCGACGATTTTTTCTCCCAACTATTGACCAAGATTGAAGTTGGTAAAATATTAAGTAACCTCTTGTCAAGATATGATAATAATTAATGAAAGTGCCATAGAAGCGGGCTTTTTGATATAATAAGCCAGATTTCTGTAAATAATTTAAATTATAAGTAAATATTATGCAAAATTATTTTTTTAATATAATGAACAAGTAGCTTACCATAATACCTCGACACCCATTTAGAATACACCAGTGCCAAATGGTAGTGCTGGTATATGATCGAAAACTATCCCAATGTCCATGAAAATCATCACCTATATGTACACCATTATCATCATAATCATTAAACTGATTTGATTTAAGCATACTAATTCGAATTTTAATATCATCTGCAAGTCGAGCTTTCCAGTATTTGACAAGTGCATTAAGACATTTTACCCACTCTTTCATGGTTATTTTAGAATATGCCTACAAAAATCATGAAATGATATTAAAAATATATATATATGAATCGACAGAAAATACAGTAATTAACAAGGAATTAACGTTCATAATGGACAACCTCTAAAATAATAGTCATTCCATTCGACATGACCAGTTCAAAAGGACATCCTTTTCCTTCGGATTTATGTTCTTTAGATATATCTTCGAAATTTTCATTTTCACATGTACCCTCATTATTATCGTTAATTAAGGGTTTTACTTCCACAATATCGATCAAATTAATGAATCCATATGCATTTAAAATTTGCTTAGCGCGTCTTTTAATGTCAGCCTTAATAAAAGCAGCAGAATGTTCTTGTCCTTGAACGTGTGGGGCAACAGCATATATTAATGGACGTTTTTTATTGAGTTTTTCATCCTCCGTCGATCCAGACCCTGATGGTGATGATGATGGTGGTGGTGGTGGACTTGCAAAGGATGGATTCATGAAAAATAAATAGTGATCATGTGACGAAAAGTACAGTCGTTTTGACTTGTTTTTACGGCCTTTATCGTTTGTGACTCTAATAAGATATCCTTCAACTGGTGGTGGTTCCTATAACAGGAAGTGTTTAAAAATCATGAATATTTACAAAAGTAGATTAATATCAATTCAACAAATATATGTATATACCTGCAACTTTGTTTCATCAGGTAACGTTACAGATGTTGGATAGTGTTGTGTGCACCGCAATTGTAATTGATGGGTCTATTAAAATGCACATGATAGGAATAAAATATGTAAAGAAGCGTAAAAATATGTAGTGATAAACAAAATTCAATAAAATTTAAGAGAATAATAACATACTCCTTCAATAAATTGCGGACACGCTAATAAGTCATTCCTATCCTTTTCATTATCATTTTTTTCCCAAACAATCCATTCTATCCGATCATAACTTTTCCAACATAATCTTATATCACTATTTTTCAGCCATTCATTTAACACATCTTCCCATTCGTTTATACCGCTCAATTCATCCAAAACAGTTTTAGTTATTTCCTCCGCGGTGATTTTGAATGCTTGCATTCTGTCTTCTAATGGAATTTGCACTCGAACATTTAAATCGGGTACAACCACATCACAAATAGGAGGCACTGGTTTAATTGATGGTGGTCTAAGTAAATTATATAAAGCGCGATACCATTCGATACTTAGGGCATAAGTTTTTGGTCGGAATATAAATACTTTCATTCCATAGTCACATGGATCAGATAAAGCTATTGTGTAGTCAACAGACGAATAGAGACATAATCGCGTTGAAGAAGAAAAACTTAATTTATCAACAAGCTTACCCTGTAAAATTAAAGAAGTTAAAATATAATTTGATTGTAATAAATTTTTACAGAAATCTTGAAACAAAAAACTTAGCGTGAGACTTGCCTTACTCTTATAAAATTCAACTTTATCAGATGTTAATTTCACATTATACTCTCTCCATCCTATAGAGTAAGTAAGATATTTCTTTGAGGTGGAATAATTATATATCCTTGGAGCACCTGAATGGTACACACGCTCGATTCTAATTAATACACGATCCTCTTTGAGGACAATTCCTGATTCACAAACAGGTGTTTTAAAAAACTCCGATTCCGCACTAATAAAGGACTTGGAACATTCAACATCATTATATGCATTAAATCCTCGATCATTTATTTCATCATGATTAATAGAATATTTTGACGAATTTGTTGATGGTACCGAAACATTATCATTCTCTTCAGGAGATTTGACATTTTGTTGCAAAATTTGTAAATTCAATGATAATGATTGAAGTTGAGATTTTTTTTTTGAATTAAACAAACGAGGATTGTGAGGCGGTGTAACAGAAAAAGAATTTATATCCTCAGTTGGTGTATAAAAGATTTCTCTGTTCATTATTGAACGTTCCGTATCAGACTCTATAATTTCCAACTCTTGTGGTTCTTCAACAAGGAAAGGAGTATCTGATATAATATTTTGCTCTTCACTGCATTTTAAAACATGTTAATAATGGGTACAAATAGATTAATAATATCAAACAATATTTCAAAAATAATAATTACCATCGATCATCAGAAACATTATAATCGAGAGAAGACATATTAGTTGTACCAATAACATCAGTGGCGGCTCTAAAAGTTTTTTTTCTTCTTGAACCGTGATGTACAGCCCTTTCACTTTTAGAGAACCAAAAAGATTTCTTTTTATAGTTCCAATTTACCGGAGTCGGACCAACGAAAATTCTTCGAAAAGTCGAATGGAGATGTAATGACATTGATCTCGATATATTATGACCTCCCTCACTTAACGAATTTTGTGGGACCCATTGAAGATAAGAATATCGATTTCTTGCACTAGAGTCATCGACAATTACAGGATCTGTCATTATTTAAAGAGAGTCGAATAGATTAAAGAAATCCGGTGTAAAAATATTGCGGATATTCTAGGAAAGCTAAAAAAAAAAAAAAAGAAAGTAATGGACTAAAAAGAATCGTATCTTAATTATTAATCAGTATTGAATTGTTAAAACAAACGTAAAATATACATACTTTTGTTTAAGACTTGCAAAAGATGATATCAAAATTTTTATAGTTGTTAGCTACCCTGAAATAAATTTCGTGTAATATAAGTATTTACCAAATTTAATACAAAGAATGTATCTTTAGTGTACATAACTTCATTTCAATTTTACCTATCTATGAATTGTCGCTATACATTTGATAAATTAAGATTGGTTTTGAACTAAAATTCTGAGAGCACAAATTACGTAAATAATCTAGATACAATTCTTTTATACTGTATTAGTACTAGCACGTACATGCAATTCATCATCATGCGATCATTAACATTTACTATGGAGTTATAATATATAGTCCGGAGGCCCTGCCGGCTTCAACGTAATGTAAAATTGAATTGATCGAATTAATCTTGAGGAGAATTTACATATGAGAACTCCCACAGCAAAAGAAGGCAGTTGGCAAAAAAATTTGATTTTGTAATTTTATAAAAATTGTATTTCTGATACTTTAATTCTTCAAGAAATTGAGTTTAAAAAAAAATATTTTTTTTTCTTGCCCACTGCCTTCTTTTGCTGTGAAGGTCCCCATATTGTGAGAGTAATGAATTACCAAATCGGCATACTTACAAGCATACTATATACCTACTAATGATCTTCAGTTAGTGAAACTATTCAATGTACGATCTTTGATACTGTATAACATAAATCTCGACTAAGTATGTAGATCCGATATAAATATCTAATTGAAATAATGGCTTGGCTTTTGGTACGCGTATTTGACGATAAGCGTATCTATGCCAATGATTTTGTGCCACGATTTACTGCGTCGACAAACAAACAAGATTCTTGTTAATCCGGTACACATTCTTTATTTAAGAAAAAAAGCCTCTTACAATAAAAACCGGCAATAGCTCAGTTGGTAGAGCGGGAGACTGTAGTGAACATACCGTTCAACGCTGATATCTCTAGGTCGCTAGTTCAAATCTGGCTTGCCGGAAGACAACTATCTTTTTTCATGTTTCAGAAATTATCATTTTATCGAATTGGATTTTTTTTTAAAAACACTTACCCGAGTCACAATTAGATCTTCAACTTTCTCAAACCACATGATTCCTTTTTTTTGTATGTTGTAAGAAGGAAATTCTTGAGGCTTAATCACACTAACTATAGCCAAGATAAAAATATTAGTTGCCTCGTGTCTAAACTTTGTGTCCATTATATTAACTGGTATTATCTGTCCATCAAATTAAAATTTGTATATGAAGCTTTTTATACCATAACATCGAAAATTTGGCGCTAGAGATTGTACCTGTCAAGAAGATTTTTACCTGAGTATTATTAAATTACCCGGTCATCCGGGTAATTAATATAACCATAATAAAAATGTCTACTCAGGTATAATCTCTATCGCTATCTGAGAAAGGTATAAATAAATTAATATGATAAATAGGATTGTTAAAAGTCCGATTCTTTCGATCTGGACACTGTAAATAGGAACTTCGATTAGGACGAATACCATTATTTCAAGAAAGTCCCGAGCTGCCGACCAAATATTAAAAATTCAAAAGTATAGCTTTCCCTCCCCCTCGTGATTTTTATCCAATTAGATCGAGGGGAAATATAACGTATAGTTTTTTTAAACAAGTTTAAGTATAGTAATAATATACTGACCAATCAAATTTTAAGATACACATTTAGATAAAAATACATTTAAGCATATCGATCTATGCAATGTTCATGTCCCTTGCCTATTTGACACATCCATCTTTCTAGACTTTGTATTCTCATTTCCGCCAAACTTTAAAATTTAAAAACCTGTTAGCACAAGCAACAGGTTATATTTCATATAGATAATTTTTTTGTTCATCTTTTATACAATAAATAATATTTGCAAGATGATTTTATTTTCGTAAAACCGCATAACCTTACGTAAGATACGGTAATAAACCATATTGCAACCGTCATTCACACAACTTTCATCGTATTTCATGTAATACAAACAAAATTTTAATTTATATACGTATTTAAAATTATGTATTTTTGATGTTTGCATAACATTTTGTATATTCAAATTTATTATTAATTATTAATTTTTTTTCATTTTACAAATATCATTAGTTAATCTTTATTGGTATTTTTTATAGGAATCATGATACATATTGTGAAAGCACAATTAGCTATATGTACAACTTGTATTGTCTAATTTAAGTAGGTTACTTAAAGGTTCTATACTAGTTGTTATATCTGGAATAAGTCTGTTTAAATTATTTATTTAAACTCTTTGGTCTTATGTTACTTTCCTTATTTTACTTAAAGTAATCTAACTTTGTACTACTTTTCAAAGAAGATATTTAAGCTGATATTTATTTCTAATTTCTATTTTTGCAATTTCAAAGTCAGTTTCAAATTTTATTAGTTGTAAATAAAGGTTTGTATTGGGTTTTATAACTCAGTTTAGCCTAACCCAGCCTGCTAATTTTCATAGATCAGGTTGGGTCTAAAGCGAAATTTTATAACTGCAAGTTAAAGTAAGTTAAACATTTTTTAAATTTTATAATAAAATTTTGTAAACCAAATTAGGTTGAAAAAAATTTATATATATGTAAACTGAATTAGAATGTTAAATTTTTAAAGTTAAATAAAAGCTGAATTGAATTATAATAATAAGTAATTTGTAGACTTTTATTTATAAAAATATTTTTTTAAATTATATTTTTTTATAAATCTAATTAAAAGATGTATTACTTTATTTGTAATTTTAAATATCTATTTGATTTATTATGTTTTATTGTTTTTCTTACTATTTTAATATTTACTGTATAATATTTTTAATTAATTTTATTACATAATTTAAAACTTTAATATCTAATTCTATTAATATAAAATTAATTTAATTTTAATTCTAAATTAATACTTTTGAATAAAAATAATAAAATAATGTTTTTCTATATTATACATATTATAATATATTGCATACATGTATAAATACTATATACAGTTTGAAATTTTGGTTTTTATAATTTTAAATAAAAATATTTTAATAATTACCTAATTAATTCAAACTATTTTTTTATTTTAATTTTATAAATATAAAAAACTAATATAAAAAAGACTTATTTAATTTAATTAGATAATTGCTAATTTTTGTTAAAGATTTGAAAAATTAAAAAACAATAATATAGAAATTTTTTACAACTTTGAAGATATATTACAATTATTTAACAAAATTTTATAAACTTTTTTATTTTAATTTTAAAATATAAAGATTAAAAAATATTATAAATTGGTTAAATAATTACTAAAATAATTTATTTAACGTTTTAAAAAAATTAAAATAGTTAAAATATATAAAAATAAAATTAACTTAACTATTTAACCAAATTTAATAAACTTTTTTTTTATTTAATTTTACAAATATAAAGAATTTATTATTATTATTTTTTTTAAGCCTATACTTTGTGGTGATAATTTATTGGTAATTTGGTGTTAGCTATTACAACTATTTTTTACAGACATGAAACAGTTATAGAGAATTAAAATAAAAAATTTATTTACTTTGATTAGTAGTTTCTAAGATATCTTTGCTTAAAATTTTAAATATAATTATTATTTTAAACTACGCGCATGCATGCATTCATGCGCATGATGCCCATCTCTAATTTTGAACATAACACTATGCTTTTAACATTAACCTCTCATGAAGTCTACAAGTCTACATTTCATTGCCTCGCGTCACTAATATATTTTACTACCAATATTATCTTTTTAGAATTATAAATTAAAATAAATTATTTTTGAAAGTAAATTACCAAGCTTTAATAAATACTTCTTTGCTAAATTGGAACGTGTATCTCTCATCTAACTTCTGAATTACCTCACCAATTACTAAATTACTTTGATATATTATAGAGCTGAAAGTGTACTTAAGTTTATTTTTTGTTAATTTAATTTCATTAGATAACATGATCTGCAAAAATCAGCCAATCATATTAAACATTCGCTTTGCTCATGTGATCAAAATTTACAATTACGTCTACCAAACTTTGTGCAGAACCTATTGAATTTCAATAATGCTAGCTAAGTTTTTCATAGTGCTGATACTATATATCACGTGTAAAATTTACATGAAATTCATATTTCTGAAATACAGTAACCTCGATATAACGATAACGAAGATTATTTCTCAAGAGCTTCGTTATATCAAGGTTATACTGTAATATGTTAGTAATATGTAATTTTCAATCTAGTCATATGTCACTTTGATCGGAGTTAGGGTTAGAGTTAGGACCTGGGCGAGGATTAGGCCGTAGTTTATGTAACGATAACAGATTTTTGATATTATATAATAAGGAGAAAAACAGAAAACATACCTTTACTTCTAAAATTAGCTGTTCAGGGATTGGGTAATTTGCGTAAAGAAATTATCTCATTTCAGATACCCTACTCGTAGGACAATAAGATGAGTTCTTTTATTTATAAACACGAATGATGTTTGAACTTTTTTTTGAACAATTGTTGTATTCGAGTTTCCTCGACTTTCGCATTCTGCTTTTGAAAAGTAGTTTCTTTTGCGTGACGAATCTAGGTGAATTGTAAGTGTCTTCAAAAATCAAAGACCAATTTCTAAAGTGGGATAATACCATCACTAAAGAATCGATATTAAAATTGTTTAAACATAAGTATACTGTAAACTACTCTCTAAGCACGCTTGAGAGATTTAATTTTTAACTATTAGTATTTATACAAAACATAAACTAAGATTCCAAGATAATTATTATAAGTGACACAACCCAATCTTATCACGCTCGATTGGAGACACGGTACGATTGTGTAGAAATCGTTCTATATAAATTTACTAACAATTTTTCTCTGAGGTCTTCTTCATTGAAATTATGATTATATACTTGATTCATAAACCTAATATTATTATGTACAATCCAATATAACATTTCAACATTATAGTATTAAGCAATCTAAAAATGAATTATTGTTTTTGTTTTTTAATGATACACAAAGTACCAATACATATACAAGATATTCTGAAAGGAAGAAGGATTATCCTACCCTCTTTTCCTATGTAAAATATTACATATTCCACGTAATCGAAAACAAAAAAGTCAATCAAATCTACTAAAAATTCTTTAGTATACATAAGAAAAAAAAAACACAATTAAATAAGAATTTTTTTTTCGCTCTATATTAATGTATTAAAAACAAAGAGTCATTAATGCATAAGTCATTTATATAATAGACAGAAGAACCCCGTCTCATCCTATAAAAACAAAATAAGGACAAATTTATTACAATTAACAACAATCATCCCAAATTCCTTCACCGCCAACAAGTGGTTTCTTGAATTCAACAATAATCTCATGAATTCCAAAATTAGGATCATTATTCCTATCATCTGCGGGATCACCAATATCATGCCAATACAATAATAGCTGTTGATCTCTTTGGAAATCTGCATACCCACTAAAGAATGTAATAGAAAAATCATCTGCTTCAGGGTAATGAAATCTAGGTAAGTAAATTTCGGTTGGTGTACTCTTTTCTGGGTTGAATTTGTCATTTTTAAACTTGTATTTAAATACTTTTTTATGGGGATCAAATGATATGCTTAATGGTTCACCGTTAGTTCTAAGAGGAAACGGTCTTAATAAAGCTTCTAATGCTCTGCCTCCTAAATCTAATATTTGATTCGAATCTGGTGTTGACATCATTGAATGAATTTTCTCAAGGCTTTCCAAAGGAGCTGAATAAATGCTAAGATCTTCACCATTCCATTGATCACCCCACTCATTATTATTATCAGGGACGTAAGTCCATAAAGTATAATTTGCAAGATTACTTTCGAGTGCTTGTAAATTTGCATCCATTGCCTTTATTTGTTGTTTGTAATCACCACTTTCGTAAGCTTTACGATTATCCAGATCGTATGGTATACCTATCTCTCCTATCACACTCGGAACATTGCCTGTAATATTTAAATTTATTTAGTTAGTGAATCATTAAAAAATATCTATATATATATATTATATATAGTATGAAACAGCAGAAAAATAAAGGTTAGAATAAACATAAATCCATTACATACCAACTAAACTAACACGTTCAGTTAAAGTCATTTCAATTTGTTCCGAAAAATTTTTTCTTATTGCACTATTACCTATTTTGATAGCACTAAAGTGGTTACGATATCTTCCCCTTTTGATACCCAAAACATCAACATTATACCAATTAAATTGTTTTTGTGTCAAAGTTAACCCATCATACCAATGTGGAGAATACATAATACGTTTTAGAGGATTTGGACCATTAATCATATCTGGTGGTAATTCAAGTACAGGTGGTTGAACAAATATAACAGCATTTGAATGTACAGATCTAATAGTTTCAGCATATTGAACGATAAAAGGTTTATAGCAATCTTGATTCCAATTTATTGGTTCACCAGTACGAGGATTTTTTGCAAAATAATCAGGACATAATATTGTTTTTGTTTCTTTATCCCATACACCATGAGCAGCCCAAATACAACCTTTAGGAAATTCGGGAGACTTATTCCAAGGATAATTAGCAGGCTCACTATCATACCAAGCGGTAACACCTTTTGGATCAATATGCTCAGAATCAACAACACCAAAACCATACCAAGTGATATCCCATACTTGTAAATCACAAGCATGGCCTTCACCTAGTAACATTGCTTGAAAAGGAGTTGGAGTTCTCCCACGTCTATATTCTTGATGATCAGGGATATGATTCAAATCTTTAGCACCAACAAAACCCCAGCTTGGTTCATTCATAGAATCATAACCTATCACCAAAGAATCATGAAAACCGGCCTCACAAATTTTTGTTGCCAAAGTTTTGTAAGAGTTACAATAATGGGATTGTAAATATTCTTGTATATTGACACCATCAACGATACATTTTTCAGCATATAATTTTCCAGCAAAAAATAATGTAAACATGGTAGCAGAAGCGAGTTTATAATAATTAGTTGACCAAACCATTTTAGGATAATGTTTTGGATCATGATAAGTATTATGAACAATGGCAGCATCAGTAGCAACGAATTTTTTCATATCTAAACCGGCAAGGTCAAGAGTCCATCCGGGAGCCCCGGAACCTCCAGAAAACCTTGACCACTAAATTAAATAGAAAATTTTGGATTAAAAAAAAAAACAAAAAAAAAACGAATATTAAATAATAATAAAAAATGAAATAAATAACGTACCACATCCTGATGAGGATCAATAAAACATCTAAAGCCATGTTCTTTGGCTTTTTGAAGGACTTTAATGATAAAATCAATGAATTCAAAATCATATATGCCACTAAAGCCGAAATATAAAAATAAATAAATAAATAAATAAATAAATTTTTTAGAGAGGAAGGGGAATTAAAGAAGTTGAATAACTTACGGTCCTTGGTGCTCAAGAGCTTCCCAAGTAACAATAAATCTCAAAAAATTAAAACCCCAATGTTTTAAACGAGAGAAATGTTGGTCAGCTTCTTCTAAGGGAAAAGGTCTTCCAATAAAGCTAACATTTCTATGATCAAAAAAACCTTCGAGTACATGCGAAGGTATATTTGGAGGATTTTTGGAAGAGCCGGATAAATTTATACCACGAAACATTAAAGTACGATCAGTAGAATCTTTTATCCATTTTCCATCAATCCATAAAGATTCATTATCCATAGCGATAGTAGTTGAAGAATTTGAAAGCTTCATTAATGTTTCTTCAGATAAAACTTTATTTGCATGTTTAAACGGCAACATTTTTTTAAATGAGGGCCGAGCCAAAGTAGAAATTTCTAGTCGTAAACCAGCCTTTTAAATACTAGTTAACGTAGAATTCTAACTCTATAAGAGAAAATATATAAAGATTTTTTTTATAAGCGAAAAAAAAAGAAAAATTTAGAAAATAAAAAAAAATGAACAAACGCAAAGATCATCGATTTGAATAAAATGGTAAATAAGTTGCACGAGTCTAACGTTCTATCAAATTTAGATCAATAAGAGGAAAATTCCAATTTTGTTAATTGTAATTATCAATTATCATTTATAAGATTTTTATTTGTAATTTACATTTATATTTATACTATTTTAAAAAAATATATATATATCCGAATAGAATTAACAAAGAAATTTTAAATATAGCGATATATAGCGATAATATAAACCAGTCAAAAGCCTGCGGAATTCTCACCGAATGTTATCGGACGGAGATCCAGAAGGTTGTACAGTGTAATTGGTGGAATAAATTATTGTTATTTTTAATTTTAGCTTCATCTAAATTTGGAAACAGGCTGCAAATCGTGCATTCTGTAACTGCAAACTCTAAAATACTAGTTATTTTATTTTTATATTTTGTGTATATTTTCGTTATATTAATTTTATGTTACAGAAAATCAAAAGTGCATCTACATACGTACGTGTGTCATAATATTTTTACTAATAAATTTAGAGTTAAGGGTTTAAGAGTTAGTTAAGGGTTAGGCGTTAAGATTAAATGAAACAGAAGTATTTTGTAATCCTGTCATCTACATAGTTTATATGTATAAAAATTATATACTTATTGTAACTGATGAAAAGACATAACTATAATGTGTGAAACAATAATTATGGATAAGATTAGTCAAAAGGCGTATTTTTAAAATTTATATTCATACGTATAATGTGCGAATTGTACGTATAAGTATAATGTCATTGATATCAATATCGTTATCATTTGCCGTAATTGTTATTGTATTCACAAATGAACGTGGTTTACTTTTATGTAGATAAATATTATTAAATAATCAACCAATTGAAGTAAAGCTTCACCAAATGGATTATATATAATGACATTGAGGTTATTTTTACATTACGTACTATCTGTATCATGAAACATTTTTCAATCTTTATCCTAATCCTACTTGTATTAGTTGGCTATGTAAAAGGTTCGTTATATATATATGTTGTATTGTAAATGGGAACGGAATTTAGTGAATTTGGAATCTAGGATTTTAGGGGTGTAGATTTATATAGAATAAAATTCTACCCCAAAATTATTATTTTATTAAGATCCTTTTCCACTACAACATATATACTAAGTTATATAAATGTAAAATTAACTAAATTTTGTTTATTTGTAAATCTGTGCAAACATGTGTACATAGCATTTTATCGACCTGTTGTGATCTGGCATGGAATGGGAGATACGTGTTGCAACCCTGATAGCATGGGTAAGATTCAGGAAACCATCAATGATGTTTTACCTGGAATTTACACATATTCAATAATGATCGGCAAGGATGAAAGTGAAGACAAAAAATCTAGCTTTTTTGGAAACATAAACGAAGAGGTTAATATCCTTTTTTTCAGTTATGCAATAACTATATTCTTCAAATTATTTTAATATCTGTTATATTTGTATAGGTTAATAGTGTTTGTGAGAAATTGAAAGCTGACGAGAATCTTAAATACGGTTTCAATGCCATTGGATTTTCTCAAGTAAGGCTCATGAGAATACTTAAATAATCGGCGTTTTTTTTTAAATTTTAAATATTTAATTGGATAATTTAATTGATTCGAGCTTTTTATATTAAGGGTGGTCAATTCCTTCGGTAAGCTTGTTCATAAAAATGTCATTCTTGTTCATCCATTTTCATTTTCAAATTATCTTTTTTTTTTAAAAAAAAAATTCTCTTACCAATTAAAGCGCATATGTCCAACGTTGCAATGATCCACCAGTGTATAACTTGATAACTTTTGGGTCACCACATAACGGTAAGTAGTGTTTCGCATGGATCAGTTCAAATGGATCCGAATCTCACCTTTCATTACATTCTAATCCTCTCACATCTTGTAGGTGTATCTGATATTCCGGGCTGTGAAAAAAATGACGGATGGTGTAGATTAATGCGATCAATAGCTAGTCAAGGCGCTTATTCAGGATATGTACGGGATCATGTAATCCAAGCACAATACTTTAAGGATCCGTTGAGGCTTGAACTTTATCTCAAGAAAAATATCTATTTACCGGATATTAATAATGAACTTGAAGTTAAGAATGAAACTTATAAAAAGAATCTGGTGACTCTTAATAAACTTGTGCTGATTAGATTCACTGAAGATACAACCCTCAAGCCAAGAGATACTGCTGTAAGTAGCGACGTGACTCGAATCTGCACAATTCTAAAAGTTACCTCACAAATCGTTAAATTATAAATCGATTTTTTTATGATCTCTCAATTCGACCTTTTGATTTTGGATTAGACCCAATTCGATTCGAGTCTATTCAATTCAAAATCAAAATGAATCAACTCACTCAATAGCTAGTCTAAAGATATATTTATATTTCAAATAACAATTCTAATTGTAATTGTAATATATGTTACCATATATATGTTAATTTTATCTATAGTGGTTTTCGTTCTATGATGAAGAAGGAAATGTTGTACCTGTCCGTGAACAAAAGTTGTACAAAGAAGATTGGATCGGATTAAAAACATTGGACGAGGCTGAAAAAATAGTATTTAAGGATTGTGAAGGTAGTCATGTAAGTTTAATGCTATCTATTATCATTATTGTGCTACTGCTTGAATGTGATCATTTTGGTTTACAAATTCATGCTTAACATAGATGACCATTGAGTTGAATTATTTTCGGGAAGAGGTCGTCGTTCCTTATTTAAATAATTCTCTTAATTATCGGCAGAAACCTTTATTTGTCATTCAAACATAATAGTATGTCTCGTCGCCTTTGATTATAATATTATATAGCAATTGGGTGAAATAACATTTATTAAAAGAGCATTGCATGTCATATGTCAAGAATTTTTTTCACTAAAATCATTTTTTTAAGTACAAGGTCAAATGTTATGAGAATCAAAGTTACTCTTATTGCAGGCGGATATATTAATTACCCCCAAATACTAATTATTTGTCATGATGATTGTATTACCGTTACAGGTTTTTTTTTATTCATAACGATCAAATGTGTCTAATACTAAAATAAGTTGTCATTAAAAATGGCTTTGTAAATTATTGCACAAATATTAGCGATAGTGAAGGCTCTAGAGCTTTTAATAATTATTTCATTGAAGACAGACAACAGTCCTCACACTATCGTCAAGGCGGCCCAAAAAAATGTTACGACGTACTTATGGCACAGTCCGGCTAAAAATTTACTAATTTCCGGCCTAAAATAAATAAATAAATCAAAAATACCAATTTCCGGTGGAATTAAAAATTTGAAGACCATTGGCCTAAATTAAGTTAATGCAGGCCAACCGTCTCAACATTTTGGGGGTCGTCCTGGGTGATTCCACGTTATTGTCAACTGACAGTCAGTGCAGATTATTGCGTGTTTTATACATACGAACATTAACTTATTTGAATAGATCGTATAGTTGAATGCTAATGCATAAAAGATAATGCAATGATTTAAAGCAAAATGATGATCTTTTAACATATCAACAAAGGAACTCAAGTGTTCACAATGATTCTACACTAGTTATTTTAGGAATGATCATTTTAAGAAACTTTAAACGAGAACATATACTGTTTTACACAATATACTCAAGAATTTGGAGTTAAAAGTCAATAAAATTTATTAAATTCGAATTCTTAGAAATAGTAATCACGATGCAAAGAGGCAGATAAGTAACTGATTGAAAGTCTCTAGCTTTATTAGAATTTGCTGTTCTATCGGTCGGATGAAATGACTAATGATCTGCACTTAAACGTACGTATGACATACCAGTGTTAGACATTCAAGGGGCATATCCAACTTTACGTGACCAAAGTAGTATAATGTAATGGTAAATTCATATGTTATAACAGGTCATAAGGTCAGTCATAAGTCATGAGAGGTCATAGACATAAAATTTAATAGCGATAGTATTTGAAATTCTCAATTTTTTAAGAACGCTTTTTTTTATATACGTATTTTATTTTTATAAAAAAATTAATACGCAACAGTCAGACCCCTTAATGCAGCACCTCCTAAATGCATAGATAAATACATATTCTTTATTCTCTAAATGCATGGTATAGTTCTGGCCCATATATATTACCGCAAATTCTCAAAATAACAGGCATGGGCATTATTTCGAATTTTGGCCAGAATTAAGTTTAATTCATGCCAAAATTCGAAATAACACCATGCCCGAGAATTTACAGCAAACACATTCTTTAAGTGGCAGTTACAATGGCTTACAAAAATAGACTCATTTACAAATTTTTTTTTAATTGTAAATGTTTATTTATGGGAAATCCTATTTTTACTGGTTAAAGTCACCCAAAATATTATTTAACTTTAGTCAGGTAAATAACATTGTAAGTTACCGAGTGACTTTAACCAGGTGAAAATAGAGTTTCCCTTTATTATTAAATTATTTAATTTTTTTTTATATTTATAAATATTTTAAATTGGTTTTTTTTATTAGTGTATTGTACCGGGTTTATGCATGTAATTCACTATCATGGGTCGTTAAGTGATTTTTGATATGAGTCACGACATATGCATAAATGAGTGCTGCAAAGAGAAAGCCTGTAATGATGAGTTTTCCGAAATCAATTTTATAGAAATGACTTATCAGACACATGATTCATTAAATAGAATTTTTTTATCTTTATAGAGTTTTTATAATTCATCAGGAATCTGATTTCTGTTTCTGAAAAGTAGAGCCAGTAAAAACTGAAATCACAGGTTTTTGTTTTGCAGCAATCAAATGTAATTATCATATTACATATAAACATGTTATTTTTTTTATTTAGTAAAAACTTTATAAGTATACATATACAACTAGAGTTTTTCAAAACCAAATTAAATCAAATATTGGATTAATTTGAATTTATCTTAATTTGAATTTTATTTTAATTTTAAAGGTTTAGATTTAAATTTGATTTGTATTGAAATTTAAATATTTGATTATTAAAAAAATTTAAGTTTATAAAAATTTTATTAAGTAATACAAATTCTTTCTGATGATCTTTTATATTAAAAATTTTTAAAGTCTAATTAAATCAGCTGCAAACAGTTAATTAATTATAATTAATTGGTTTTAAGTAATTATAATTAATGGTAGTATTAATAATTAAATTTTTTTTTAATATTAATAGTAAAGCTATACCTTTATCTTTATTGAATATTTAATTAAAATTTTTAAAATATTATAAAAAGAATAGAAACTCAAACTAATTATCTGTAACCTAAACCAATTAGAATGGTTAAGACTTATTTAGATTTGAGTGTTAGTAATTGTGTATAGAAGATTACCAATCTAGTTAGTTTAGTATAATGTAACTTTTTAATTAGTTCAACTAATAGTCAGGTTGGTAAACCTCTTTATCTAGGATTCTTGTTTATACAGGTTATCTAGCCTAGGTTTTTGTTTTTAGATCAAGATTTTTACAAGTAGTATTATTGAAAATTATATTATCTTTCTATTTAGGATTTTCAAACAGAGCTTCTTATAGAGTATATACTTTCTAAATTTATTTATATAACATTGCATGCTTTTAAAGTTAGTCTTAATATAATCAGAATTACAGACTTACAATCTCAGATACCTTATACAAGTTGCTAAAATAGGATTATTTTTTAAATTTTTATTATTAGTAGGATTTAAATTCTAGACCTACTATTTAAAAAATAACAATCTAACTATTACACTAGGATTGCTATCTTTTATTATCATTTTTTATAATATAATCATATAAAAAAGATTAAGTATTCTAATTACTTTTATTACAATATTACTTACTAGACTAATTAATTTAATAATTTATATTGCTTTCTTTTTTTGATTACAGGGCAAGATACTTATACTTTATTTAGTTTGAATTTAATTCTATTTAATAATTAACAATACCAATACTATATATATTGTATATATGAAAAATCTATACTAAAATTAATTTAATTTAATCAAGATTTGTTAAGGGTGTGGCAACTTAGTGAAGTGGATAAGTTGTCAACCCTCCAAGTGGTAGGTTGTAAGTTCAAAACTCATAGCTGGTGAAAATTTGAATAATCACCTATGTAATACATAGATGGTATTACAGTGATAGCATTTTGTCGATCAGTTGGAATAGGATACCTGTAACTATGGTCGTACCAGTATGACTGGCAGGTCACGGGGCATCTGTGTAACCTTAGTTACACAGAAGAATGCAAACCGGTACTGGGTGATGCAAACCTAAAATAAGTTCTTATGGCTGTGTAAATCTGTAGAATTAGGAAATCAAAGCCTACTTGGAAGGACCCAAGTAGAAAGATAACACAGATCTTTGATAGTACCACTGTAAAGACTAGACCTAGGAAACAGATACCAATGTGGAGGAGCTGGACAGACAAGAACCTCAGGTGAGGGGTACCACCAACCAGGCTACCAGAACTGAACTGGAGGAAAAGGATATCGGGTCAACTCAATATATTAAGAACAGGTCACAATCCTACTAGGCTATCTGAATTGGGTGTCTGGAGACAAAACAGGAGTATACTATAAGTACTAGGAATATGCTGTGAAGTAGGTGCTAGGGTTTGGGTGAATTCTACAAGGGCTAGCCTTGTTAATATTCTGTAAAGTAGGTAGGTAGTTAACAAGAAGGTACCCCGGAACCTTACAGTCAGGTAACGTATTCTGAAATATTTAATAGCTTGACAGATGTACAAAAGAGGAAACTAAATGTTAGGTTAGACGGCACTTAGTTGTACAGAAACCAGGTGTTACTTGCTTGGGTGTAGTATAAGGATCAGAGTGTTTAAATAGGTACCCTTCTAGTAGGTTACAGGCATAACAGCTAGTGTAGAACCCTTGGATGGACTACTTAAAATAGGTAACCAAAAGTTACACATGTGGCTAGTTGCATACTTAACTTGTACAAGTCATATATAATGCATTAACCAAAACATAATAAAGGCAGTAGCTACTGATAACATTGGCTTTAATAAAAAAAAAAAAAAAAAATTCTTTTGAACTAAGATATTTATTTGTCTCTATTATAATATACTATCAACCAACAAATTTAAAAGAGCTTTGGGATAAATATGTAGATAAATTAATTGAAGATTATATTTATAAAGGTGATAGTAAGAAATCAACTATTACAAAAACTATCATATTTATTGAAAAATATTTAATTCAAAATAGATTAAAACTTTTAAATTTTCCAGAACTTTCAAGAATTAATTATAATTTATTAGAAGAAAATCAATAACAAATATTAATTGCTAATAAAAAAAATTATAATCAAAATGAAATTAATCAAATTTTAAATAATTTATCGAATTTAAATAGTAATCAAAAATTAATATTTGATACTGTTATAGATACAATTAATGAAAAAATAAATCAAAAATTATTTTTTGTTAATAAACTTGAAGGAACTAAAAAAACTTTTTTATATAATATAATTTTAGTTTATATAAGATCATTAAGTGGTTTAAATGGAATTGCTGTAACATCATTAAAAATTGCTACATTATTAATGAATAATAAAAGAACTGCTTATTCAAGATTTAAAATTCCAGGAACTCAAGGATGGACTCTTTCTGCAAATCCTTTACACAAATCTTAACTAAAAAATCGTCCGTACAAAAATGTTTATAACTATTTATTTTACTAAGTTAACTTGCTTTTGGCTCTTAAGTAAACTTGTTCAGCACTAAATTTTACATT
>CAJVQA010002623.1:0-21489 GCA_910591915.1 Cetraspora pellucida | reverse complement strand
AATAGAGAACCTACAAGCAGGTTCCAGGTATGGCAGCTAGTGTAGAACCTTCGGGCGGACTACTTAAATTAGACAATAACTAAAGTTGTACATTGGCTAGTTGTACACTCTTTCCATGATTGCCTCCTGTGGTTGTAATACAATCATTAGCTGAATGTACTATCAATAAAATCCTGGGTCGCAAGTACTCACCTTAATATTTAAAAAAAAAAAAAATTTTGTATTATAAAAAAAATTAAGAGTAGAGGTTTGTTGCTTTTCAAATTATAAAGGTATTTGTTAGTTAGTTTAAGTACTAAATGTAATTTGGTTGCTTTAAGAAAGTATGCTTAATATGTTTTAAATACAGTATAGATTTTTGTATAATTTGTTTTGCAACATTCTTAATTAAATTTGACTATTTATTCTAAATTTTGTTTAACTGCTATAGTGTTGTAATATTATAAATCAAATATATTGACTTAATTTTAGTTTCTAAGATATTAGTAAAGTTCTTTTATATATTTGTTGATATTTGGTAATAGAAGTATTTTTTTTCTTTTTTTTGATTAAGGTATTTTTAGTTTTCTAGATAGTAGTGATTATTTTATGGTTACTGTCTGTAATATTAACAGGATTGATAATTAAAGGTAGAGTGAAATCTAGAAAAATTTTAAAATTAACCTATATGTTATTAAGTTAACTTTAATTTGGGCCTTTTTGCTATGTAGGTTTAGTTATAATATAAAAATTAAGTAAACTTGTAAATGATAGAGATTGAAGTATAGAGAATAAGTTTGTTGATTATTTTTATTAGTTGAAGTTGTCATTAAAGTTTTCTATTATAATTGTATGCCAATTATTACTTTTTGTTTGAGTTAACTATTTTATAACTATATTTTGTATAGATTTGAGCTGTTTAGAATAGTTTAAAGAAAGATATATTAAGATTATATAAAGTTTGTTGTTAGCAGTAAGATAAAAATCAATACATATTGCAGTGCTTAGGATGATTTGTATATTGAATATATAAGGTTTAAGTGAGTTATAAAGCATAATTGCAGTTCTTATACTGGCTTCACATTGAGAATTGTCTTTAGATATGAAGTTTGATATTTAAATTTTATATAATAGATTAAAGAGTTTTGCAAAAAAAGAGTTTTTTAGTTTAGTTTCTGTAATAGATATTATGTGAAATTTATTTTTGATGCAGTATTTAAGCCAAATTTGCAATTTTAGTAAATCATTAAGTTTTTGTATATTGTAAGTAGCAATATTAAAATGACCTTTAATATTTATAGTAAAGTTGTTTGTAGAAGTATTTAATGTTTTTATTGAGTTATTGTTATTTGTTTGGTATAATAATGAATCAGGTTGTAATTGTATACTAATCATAATTAAGAAGAATAGTTATCAAAAGAAATAATAGTCTTTGAAATGAAAAGTAATTATGAAGTTGTAAAATGTTATTAACTATCTGTTCATGTGTTGTTATTAGTAGTTAAATTGTTTGAGATTAATCTAATTCTTTTAGACATGTTTGAATTTTGAATAAGCTTAAAGAAAAATTTGGTTTAGTATTTTTATTTTTTGTTGTGTTTTTAATTAAGATTCATTCTGCAAATAGTTGGTAGAAAAAATAGTATATATGAAGTTGTCTAGCAATATCTACTCGAATTTTAAAGCTTGCGATAAAAAGTGTTAAATTGAGCTCTATAATTAAATTAGAGTTTGTAGGTAATTAAGATTTGTTTGTAGAATAACAGTCATATACTGCAATAGTAATAGGATATTAAATTTATATGTATTTTGTATTTTAGCTAAAAATTCTTTGCTAAATAGTAGTTAATAATAGAAAAGTTATAGGTAATAGTAGTCTTAATTTTGTTAAATTCTTTTGTAAGTAGTTTTTTTAGATAAAGTAATTATTTGGAATTTTGTGAAAGCTATAATACTCTTAGAGAATGTTTATATATTATTTAAAATCAGCTGCATTTTTGAAGTTATAAGAAAAAAGATATCTTACAGCTAAGTTAAAGTTTTGTAAAGTTAATACTAAGGGTTCTCTAGTAGGTAGTAGGTTGAAGTAATTGAATAGAATATATTCGAAGTTATAATATTCTTGTAGCTTTTGTTTATATTCTGCTAAGTAAGA
The DNA here is from genome assembly GCA_910591915.1 of Cetraspora pellucida. Classification (NCBI taxonomy): domain Eukaryota; kingdom Fungi; phylum Glomeromycota; class Glomeromycetes; order Diversisporales; family Gigasporaceae; genus Cetraspora; species Cetraspora pellucida. Next base: position 19,355 of record CAJVQA010002623.1, on the reverse strand, counting down.
TAGTTTAAATTAACTTGTTATTAAAAACATTGCATGTGTTTTTTTATTTAGATTATTTAAATTGTCAGATAAAGGAATGATTAGATTGGTAAAATAGTTGTTATTAAGTTAATTAAAGGTATATATTTTGTATAATGCTAGTACTGTAGCATAAATATATTTTTGGTCTTCAATTGGAAGTGAAAAAGAAAATATTTTTTTTATGCTTTAGTTGATTAAGTCTGAAGATGTTGGTAGTAGAATAAGGAGTTGAGAGTATGCTTCATTATGAAGTTTGCAAGTTTTTTTAAATATGAGTGCACAAGGAATTTGTGCAAAGTTGAGACAATAAAATATATGTTTTGTACATCATGAGGGCTAGTTATGAGAAAATTTAAGTTTTAAATATAATCTAAAGCAAGTTTGATTTTGAGTTTTTTGTGTATTTGGTCTCTATTAAATTTGTTAATTAAGATAACATTATGTAATTTTTTATATTTTTCAAGAGTTATTTGGTATAGCAAGTTAAATTCTTTTTAATATTGAGAAGTTATGCCTTTTGTTCTTGTAAAAGCATAGAAAAAAGTTGTATCAAGATAGTTAAATTTTTGGTTAATAGTATATAAAATGTTGTAGTTTAAGAGAATAGTCTGAATCTTGTAGATAAAAAATTAAAAAAATTGGTGTTTGTTATTAAGAGCTTCTATTATTTTATCATTGTTTCAAGTTTGAAGGTCAAAGTTAAGTACTTATCTTAAAACAAGAATATTAGTTATGATATTGCACCAATCAAAAGTTGTGTTGTTTTTTGGTTTTAATAAATTTGATATTTAGCTTTGCTATATAATTTAGTAATCACTAATTGATAATCATTAGAAGTAGCAAAAATAGTATCTATGTTGTCAATATTGGTAGTTAACATTGAAGTTGATTGGAATAATAGAGTTTCTGAAAACATAGCCAGTTTAGGATTTTATGAGTTGTTTTTTGAAATAAACATATTAGATACTAGTGCTGAATATAATAGATCAGGTAATGTAATAGAAAGGTTTTGGGGTATAAGAAAGTTTAACAGTTTGGGCATGTTTGTTTTGATAACTAAGGTATATAATGTTATTTAAGATTTTATAAAAAGTAAACTAGTTTGTCCACTTTTTGTTAACATGAATAAGATGTAAAGAAATAAGAAGAATTAAAGTTGTTAGTTTTATTTTTTTTTGAAAAAGGAAAGTTTGCTTTTAGTTCTTTATTTTCTTTAGATTTTTTGTTTTGAAAAGCTTGAGATGTAATAAGTGTAACTAGAGTATTTAGCTAAACTAGGGCCTTATAAGAATCCATTTATGAAGGTAACAGCACTGAGTTAGTGTTAAGTAAAAACAAAAAAATAAACAAAAAATTAGAACTAAGCTTATAAATTTAGATTTTTAAGCAATATAATATGTTTGAAGTTTTGAAGTTTTGGAGTTTAGTAGTTGAAGTTCTTTGTTTTTTGGCTATATTGAATAAGTTTTAGGTATTCTGAAAGTATATTTTCTTTTTCTTCAAGTATCTTTTAATTTATTTTAGTTAATAAATCAAAATTTTAGTACTAATTTTTTTGTTTACTTTTTGTTTTTAATGATCTATAAAGAGTTTTTTGCTAAACATATATTCTTAATACAAATTTATAATAATATTACTAAGTACAAAAAACTAAAAAACTAAGAAGATAAAAATTTATTTAAAAATTTTAAGTAAAGAAATAACAGAAATTTTTAATAATATTATTAAAGTAATTAAACCTTATAAATTATTTTAAAGAAATAAGCAAATAAATTAAACAAAAAATCTATTATAATTAAATTTACTTTTTTTATATATTATTATTCCTTAAACTGTAGACTATTTTCAGGCAAATTTGCCTGAAAAATTAACAAAAATATACTTATGATCTATATTTTTTAAATTTTAAAATATTTAAATAAAATTTTGTTTGATAATATTTAAAAATATGAATTATATTTTTATATAAAAAAACTCTTTTCTGTTTCAACCAGATCAAGAAAGATAAATAAAAACAACAATCATAAACTTGACAAAAAGAAACCAAAACTTATCAAATAAGATACTAACAAGGGCCAGAGCCCTTGTTTCAAGAAAAAAAAAGCTTCTTCTCAGAGTAAAGCCACTGTCAACAAAAAAAATCTTCAAAATATGAAAACTTGACCTAAAAGAGAAAAAAAATATAAACAATTTTCTTGTTGAAAAAATTAACAATATTGATAACAAGCTTATTTTAACAACTCAAATAAACATGAAACCAGCAAAAGATAAAGATCTAGTGCCAGTAGTGGTAGTTCAAAATGATGAAGACTGGTTTAAAAACATGATCCAAAATAAAAAAAGTACCTGGGCTTTAAAAAACATATCCAAATATAGAAAGAAAACAGATGATTAAAATGAAAACAACAACAAAGACAGTCATGTGTCAAATACAACAACAGAAGCATATGCCATTATGAAAGCCTAATCTGCAGGCAAGGTTACTCAAAGCTATGCCTCAGTAATCAAACAAGGCACAAACTTAACAGCTAAATTGAAAAAAGAAAAATCTACTTTTGTTGCTTTTTTATTCAGAAATCAAGTTAGATCTAAAAATAACAATGCACTAATTATTGAAATTCCTAATCTTTATAATTCTCTAAATGAAATTATGACTTCTCTATATAAAGAATTAGAAAAAGACATAGTAGCTGCTAAGTAGCACTTTAGAAAAGGTCTGAGATTTTATCTTGAAATCATATTCGTAAACCATGACTGACTGGCACATTATGCAACTAAAAGAGTCAAGATTTTTAATAAAACCTATTATGGATATATCTCTATAGATGCATGCAAGTTATTTCTTTCAGTCAAAGTGAGAAATGTTCCTTTAGGCATCAAAGAACAAGTCTTTATTTTAGTTAAAGAAGCTTTCAAAAATTTCAAAAAAATTGCTTTAATTAAACCATTACTGATCAAAGATACTTCATATATAACAGACCAATGAATCATCATTTTTGACAATACAGATGACTTAGAGCTAGAACAGAGAATCTTTCACTTTACATACATTGAAGATAACAGAGTTACTACTGAATAAAAGAAGGCTTCAAAAGTGTACTACTTCTGCAACTAAACAGAACATATCAAAAAAAATTGTTTACAATTTCAAGAGGCAAAGAAGTTAAAACAACACTTTCAAGAACTTAAAAACAAAAAGAAGAACCTAAATAAAACACCAGATAAGGCTGCTTTAGAAACCCAGATGGATATAAACAAGAAAAACCTTACAGTTCAAAAAACTACAGAACATATTAATACAGAGATGATACTTAACCAAGAACAAATAACAGAATCAGAAGAGAATTCTGTTGTAAACAAAATAGATGCTAAAACAGAATTACTTGCAGAAAATGAACTGATTATAGATGCTTACTTCACTAACTCAGTTCTGAAAAACCACAATACAAATCAGATAGATGATCATATGATCAACCAAAAAAGCTCTAAAAATGCAGTCTTTACACTGATAGTAAGAAAAAAAAGAAAACACAAGAATGCAAAACCTTACAGCATAGCCAACAAGGAGAATCAAACAATAATCCAAAACAAAGAGCTTAAGAAAGCTCTAAAATTATTAATTCTTATGAACAATACATCAATCAAAATTGCTACCTTAAATATTAAAAGACTATATAATCTGGACAAACAACTTAGAACATTAACCTTGATAAAATCATATAAACTAGATATTATTCTTCTATAGAAAACAAACATTTTCAATACTACAACATAGTAATTTCTAAAAACCCAATGGTCTTTTGACTTAATCTGAACAGGCAAAACAGCAATATTAGCTGGCAACAAGAAGATAAAGTTTTAGGATACCAAGAAGTTTCATAAAAACAGAGTTATCTCCATCTGCTTTATTTTCAAAAAACTTTTTTTTCACATAATTAACACATATGTACCACCAAATGTCTCAGACAGAGCTGCATTTTTCTACAAATAGAATATAGACAAAAAAACAAAACATGATCAACATTATAGCGAAAGATTTAAATACAAACTTAAATCCAGAAATAAACAGAAAGAGTCAAGCAACTTTTCAAAATGATCTTTCAAGATATCTGTTAAAAGAAATAACAAAAGACTATATTGACTTAGCCCTTTTTTTTCCACAAAAAACCTTTTTTTATATTTCATCAAAAAATACACAATGATCAAAATATCACTACTCAGTTAGACTATATTTTTCTAGATGAAAATTATAGTTATTTTAAATTAGAAACAAAAACAAGATTTGAAAACTCAAACCACCTTTTGGTCAAATGCACTCTAAGCCTAAAACAGAACCTTAAACATTCTACTATCTAAAGATTTGATCTAAATTCTTTTAAAAATACCCTGTTGAAGAAAGAAATACTAGAAGAAATTAAAAATACAACCTTAGCATCAGACTGAAATATATACAAGATCTATATCAAATTAATTATTAAAGCTTTTAAAAAACCCAAAGCCTCAGAAAACAAAATTGAAAGACTAAATAAGAAAATCTGTCAAATAAAAGAAACATTAACAAAAACCCCTAACCAAACATACCTTTATACTTTACTAGATATACTAAACTCACAAATTTAAACAGAACTCGAAGAATTAGCAAACAGATGGCAATATCGATCAAAGGCAAACTGGATAGAATTGGAAGAAAAATCTACAAAATACTTTTACTTATACTTCAAAAGTAGAAACTCACACTTAGCAACAACAGAAATACAGATACTCTTAACCAAAGACAACACAACAATAAAGAAATTTTTAACTATATTAAAGAACAATATACTATAATTTATAACAAGAAAAATATCAACAACAAAAATATCAACAACAAAATAGCAGAACAAATCACTAAAAAGCTTTTGCAAATTTTTGACTATATGAACAACAAGCTAACTGATTATATTTCTCAAGAAGAAATTTTATCAGTTATCAGTTCACTTCTGAACAATAAATCCTCAGGCCTAGATAGACTTATCTATAAGTTTTACAAACTCACAAAAGAACAAATTACATCAGTTCTAGAACTAATTTTTAATCAGATCTTAAACACAGGAACAATGTTTCTATTATAGTGCAAAAACCTAATTACACTAATACCAAAGAAATCAGAAGAGCTACATAATATAAATAATTGGAAACCAATATCTTTAGTAAACTGTGATGCCAAAATCTTCATAAAAATTATGGCAATTAGACTAAACAGAATCTGTAAAACAATAGTGCCTCAGCATCAACAAGATTTTATTGCAAAAAGATTAATAACAGACTCAGCAATAGATATTTTAACAACTCTAAAGAATCAAAATAATGAATATAAAGAACACTGGATTTTTTTTGTAGACTAACAAAAAGCCTTCAATATAATAAGCCACAAATTTTTGCAAATAGTACTAAAAAACATGAGCTTTAATGAAGAGTTCAGAAACCTGATAAAGAACTTATTTACATAACAAGAAGCCTACATTTTGAATTTAGAAAACATTTCAAGCCCCTTTAGAGTAGAAAGAGGAGTTGGACAAGAAGATCCTCTTTTATCTTTATTATACATGCTTGCATTTGAAGTATTGCTAAACCAGATAGATAACAAAATAACAGAAATCAAAATCGATAACCAGTTCTTTAAATGTGCAGCATATGCAAATGACTTAACAGTTAGCATTAGCTCTTTTTCAGACTAGACAACTATTCTGAATTTATTTAATAAATATGAAAAAGCCTCTAATGCAAAAATTAGCAAGCTTAAAACAAACCTAATGCTACTTATCAACTTTGTAAGAAGTATAGAACATCCAAAAAAAGTCCAATTTTGAAAACTAGAAAGACAGAAGTACATCAAAGTACTAGGCTATAGCATCACATCAAAAGGCATATTGAAAAAAAACCTGTGGCAAGAAGTAACAAGCAAACTTAAAACAAGCTTAGATAAACTGACTGGCAGAAACCTATCACTAAATAAAAAAATAATATTAGCAAACTCTCTGCTACTTTCAAAGATCTGATATGTCACTTATTTAACATCACTAAATGAAAAACAAATAGCAGAAATCAACAGCTCATTACTATCTGAATCAAAGACAACTCAAAAATGCTACCAAGATATTCTATATTTCAACAGTCTTATGAAACAGAAGGCCTATAAGTACTTATTATTGGCAATATGCTAGAAGCCAGATTAATTTCAGTCTGACCTAAACTAATCTCAAGTGACTTACTATTGGCTAAAGTAAAAAGAAAATAAATATCCATTCTGCTTAGTTAAAAAAAAATATTATAGTAAAAGAGGCTCTAACCATACAACCGATTAGGTTCAAAGCCTGATCTACAAAATGAAAAACCTATTTACTAGCATGAAAAAAAGTTAAGAAAAAATCTTTTTAGACTTAGACTGGCTTTGAAATTTAGTAGACCTAGAAATTAATAGAAAGAAAATACCAGAAATAACAGTTAAACTTACAGTTGAGCTTTTAAGAAGACTTGAAACTAAACCAACAGATCAACCTAACATCACAACACAGCCTCAAGACTGTAACTGAATTCTTCAAAAAGTAATCCTAAATAAAAAGAAGGACATACTCTGATGGCTTTTTTATAGAGCCTTACTAATAGGATACAGGCTTCATCACTTTGTTTCAACAGACTTGAGTGAATGTCCATAGTGTTCAGATGATATACAAACCATCAAACACTTAGCAGTAGAATGCAGAATCAGCAAACTAATCTGAACAGAAGCCTACAAATTTCTAAAAACAGACTAAACAAAAGCTATTCCAAACTCAATAAATAAAGTCTTCTTAAAAAAAACCTTAAAATGAACCAAAGTGCACAATACAATCTTGTGATTACATATACAGACTATATACAAAATCTGATACTGCTATGCAGTATATAAATGAAGTAAAATACAATATCTGAAAATAGCAATTGCTGCTATAGCAAGAAACAGAATATCCAAAGAAATTAGTTTGCTTTAAACTAAAACCTTAGCCAAACCAATTTATCAAAAAATCTATAAATATTTAGTTTAGAATTTTTAATGTATAAATAGTAATACTATAGTTATATTTAATAATAAAAAATGCTACATGCATCCTATGGTAACTCACTTGAGATAAATAAAAAAAAAAATAAGAATTATAATATAGTAATATTTAATTTTATATTATAAAAAAAAAGTTTAAGTTACTTATAAGCTACAAATAGACAAATTTAAAAAAATTTTTTAATCAAAAAAATTATTGACTAATTCTTAGCAAACTCTTTAAATATTAATTTTAAACTTATAGTTCTTAATACAATATTTTAGCTTATATAAAGGATAACAACTTTTATTAATTCAACTTTTTTAATTTACTTATAAATTTTTTTTTTCCTAAGGCCATACTTGTGGCGATACTTTATTGACTTTATATTGGGTTAGTTATTACAACTATTCTTCAGAGATAAGAGTACAGCTAGTCATGTGTGCAACTTTTAGTTGCCTATTTAAGTAGTCTGCTTTAAGGTTCTACACTAGATGCTGTACCTATAACCTACTAGAAAATTATCTATTTAAATCCTCTAATCATCTGCCTTGTCATATTGGAATCCCCAACTAACCCCCTGTATATACCTACCCAGTATACCATCTGAGCAGTATGATACCTACCCTTTTTGTACTGGTTCTCAGGCCATTACATATTTTAGAGTACGTCATCTGCCAGTAAGGCACAGGGGGCCTCCTGTTGTTAACTATCTATTCATTTTTAGAACACTAATACAGACTACCCTTACAGAGTTCATCTAGACCCCAGTATTGACTTTACAGTATATTCCTAGTACTTTTAGTATACCCCTGCTTTTGAATCCAGACTCCCAATCCAGATAGCCTAGTAGGACTGCAACTTGTCCTTGGTATATTGAGGCTGGCCTAATATTCTTTTCCTCCAGTCCGAAATCTGGCGGCCTGGTTGGTGGTACCCCTCACCCAAGGTTCTTGTCTGCTCGAATCCTTCATATTGGTATCTATTTCCTAGGTTTAGCCTTTACAGTAGTACTGTTGAAGATTTGTGTTACCTCTCTGCTCAGAATTTCCAAGTGGGCTCTGGCTTTCCAGTTCTACAGATTTACATGGTCTGAGAACTTATTTTAAGTTTGCACCACCCAGTACTGGTTTGCATTCCTCTGTGTAACAGGTTACACAAATGCCCCAGACCTGCCAGTTATGCTGGTGCAACTATAGTTACAGGTATCCTATCCCAACTGATCGACAGAATGCCATCACTGTAATACTATCTATATATTATATAGGTGATTATCCAAATTTTGTTGTCAGTAGGTTTTGAACTCACAACCTACCACTTGGGGGTATGACAACTTATCCACTTCACTAAGTCACCACATAACTACTTATAAAAATTTAGATATGTATTAAGAATGAAATATTTTTTTTAGCTTTAGAAACATATAAAATTTTAAAAAATTTAAAGAAATTTTTTATAATAAAAATTTTTAAACAAAATCTTTAAATTTTTATTGCTCAAAAGTTTCTTATTAATTTTAAAAAAATTTTCTAATAAAGTTTGTAAAATATATTTTCAATAAAATATTTTATAAGTAAACTATACCCTATATTATTAATAATTTATTGTTTTTTTTTTTTCTCTTTGACAGCCTTGCTGTTGACCTTTATTAAGATTTGTATTTACAAATTTGTATATACTTTAACCTAATTTTCTGGTTTGACATCCTTCAGCTGCTTCAATAAGTGCCCAGAGGCAGTCTGCTACACTAGTTAGAATAATAACTCAGATTCAGAGACTGTATTAGACTAGCCTAAAAAACTATATGAAAATGGTCTTATTTTACTCTCTATGTAACTTTTAATTAAACCAAATCATATTTTCTTTATCTTAATATTTTTTATCTCTTTTAACTTCTTAATCTCCTTAGTAGCTTGGTTTTTTTCTACTCTAATTGGATTCTTTATTTGACTATGCATCTCTTTACTAGGTAATTTCATATTTCTTTCTGATTTTCTTTGCTTTAATGACTAGTTAATATGCATCAACTTTTCTCATTTAATAATAGCTTCACACCTTCTTTTTATATGTTTTCATAGAACTCATTCTATGCTATATTGGTTATCATGTTTAAAAAATCTTTTGTTTTCTTAAGTAGCTTTAGTAAAGTTTGTATTTGTTCGATTGTCTATTCTTGAACTAGATATTTGATTATTCCTATTCTTGTTTTTTCTTTTTCTTGCTTGTTTATTTGCCAAAAAATTTCTTTAAGTTGCCTTTTGCTTGTGATAACTTGTGTTTCACTTGAGATTTTAGTTCATACAAGATTAATCAATAAGTCTTTTATTTTTTCTTAGTTATTTTCATAGTACTTGCATAATGCCAAATGTTCTAGGTTTTCTTTCTCTTCTTTATTGCAAAGTATGCAAAAAGGACTTTTGTAGAAATCTGGTCTATATTGTGTTAAAGGTTTTAGTAACAGTAATCTATTATTAAGACATTTAATTAAAGTTCCTATTTGTGTATTCTTTTTTTTGCTTGTACATTTGCTTTTACTTTGGTCTTTAATCTTTTTTCATAAGCATGTCCAATTATATACTTTCTTTTTATCATCTGGCTCTATTTTTTTAATCACTGATAAAAAACCTTATTCAGCTCCTGTTTGAAGATCTAAGATTTTTTTAATAAACTTTCTTGTTAGATCTTCTATGATTTCTTCTTTTCAATAAATTAAGATGCTAGTTCTTTGAAGAGTTTTCTCTACTATTTTATCTAAATTATCTATTTTGGCTCTTTCTTTTGCCCACATATCTGCTCTATTGTTCTATTCATTATTGCTATAGCTTTTAACTTTAACTAAATCTATTTTTAAATTTTTTAACTCTATAATGTTTTTAATATTTTCTAATAAATTGTAATTATTCTTTTTTAGTTGTCATTTAATAGATTGGTTTTCTTTTCTATTTTTAGGCCTATGATTGCTGCTATACTATTTGTACAAATCTTTAATTTTCTTTGTTTTGGTGCTGCAAGTACAACAAACCAAATAGCTAAAAGTTCTGGTTTTGTTGATGATGGCCAATTTCATGTACCAAAACAGCCTTATTTAGTATTTTTTTTTTTTTTCTGTTTAGTTGCACCTAACCTGATTCTATTTAGTCTAGTATTGAAGCTTATTTTTCTGATGCTTTTTTTAATAAACTATTCATATAAAATATCAATGTTTTATCAGGCCTTTTTTTGTTTCTTTAGTTGAGTTTTATAAGTTCTTCTTTTATTAGCTGACTGATATGTTGTTTTTTGATAATTTCGATTTTCAAATTATAACATGTAACTTTAATAGCTTTATTTTTATTTTGTTATACTCTTTTTTCTCTTGTTTTTTGTAAGGAGTTTATTATTTCTTGGTCTAATTTTAGGGTTTGTTGTTTACATTTTTTAACATAGTTTGAAATTTCTCCTTATACTTTAACTTTATCAATCTATCTTTCACAACTTGAGCTTACTTGGCTTTGATTTAACTCACAATCTTTATATTTAAATAAAGTTACTTTTGCTGTTTCTGTTTGCATTTCTTTATGTCAATGTTCTGTTAATAATCTTTTAGGACCTTTTGTTACAATCTTTTTAATTATTGGTTTTGTATTCTTCTCTTTTACTGTTTTTATTAAAACCTACTCTTTTTTTCTTTTGTCACCAGAAAGTGGTTTTGGCAGCACTTTGAGAGCAAGGCTGTTTAGTTTATTTGTTCTCCAATCTGCTTTCAATAATCTTTTTTCTTTGTCTTCTAATAATTTTCCTTTTATTTTTATAAACCACTTGGCTTTTCTGTTCTTGCTTGATTCTTCTTATAGTAGTTTAAATTATTGCTATAAAATCATTTTGTTGCCTAACTTCGAAAATAACTGATTCATATAAACTAAGTTAAATTTACTAAGAAATTTAGCTGTGTTTTTAGTAAAATCATTGCCTAGTAAATCTGCTATTTTTGCATTTTTATCTTCTATATTAAGGTCTGAAGTTGTAAATCTCATTGTTACTTGTATCTCTTTAGCTTTAAGCATAATATGACATGCTAAATTGTCTTTTTATAAGCTTTTGCATGCCTTAGGTAAATTATAGTACCAATTGTTTTCTGATACATTTATTAATAAAAGTCCATAGTTAATCTGTATTTTGGTAAAAGCTTCTTTTGGATCTATAGTATTAACTCATATATGCAAACTTGTAATTTGCTTTATTAATAGTTGATGCCAAAGTAAGTTGCAATTTTTAAGATTTCTATGAAGCATAATACTATTGCTTGCTGTACTTGCAATTTCTAGTTTATGTTTTGCTACTCTTAAAATTAACTTTTGTATTGCTTCTATTATTGTTTTGAATAATTTTGTTACTAGTAGCAAATAAGTAAGCTTAGGAATTATGCATATTATTAATGTAAGCTACTTGTGCTATTGTCATTTTTTTTATTTCAAGATTTCTTATTATTGTACATACAACTTCTTAAGCTCTTGTTTTGATTAAAGACTCTTTTAGCTTATTGTTAAGCTATATTTCCAAGAATCTTGTTATTTTGTTTACATTTTCTTCTTGTATCTATTCATCGCCTAAATGTAACTTTCTATTTTTTATTCTTTCTTTTGTATTTATGATTATTAGTTTTAATTTTTTTCTATTTATCTGAATGTTATTGATTTTAAAGGACTCTTCTGCTATTTGAATTGTCTGCTTTATCTGTTCTTTGTTTTTTGCAATCTACATTGTGTTATCAGCAAAAGCTACTACTGCTTGCCTCTATTTCATTTTCTTGCAGTAGTTAAGATTATAATTGTATGAAATGTCTACTTCAGTTGTATATTCTAGGTTTGAATTTTTTTAAATTCTTTCAAGTAATAGGTCATAAAATATTCTCTATACTAATAGTAATAATACTTCATCGAGTTCAATACCATCTTCTACTTTTCATGTTTCTGTAGTTTCTCAGTATGTAATGATTTTAGATTGTCTGTTTTCAAATAGGTTCAATATAAAATTTATAATTATCTCAGGTATTTTGAGTCTTCTCATTGCCAGGTTAAGTGCTTGCAGAGATACTGAGTCAAATGCCTTTTTCATGTTCTAAAAAACTAGTCATAGTTCCTTATTATTGTCTTTGACATCTTTCATTAATGCATTAATAATATGTACAGGTTCTTTTGTTGAGTTTCTTGAAAGACCTGTGAAATTAGGACCTTTAAGTATTTTCCTCTTAGTAAAAACTTGTGTTAATCTGTTTGTCAAAATCTTTGTTATGCATTTTTTTAAAGCTTCTAGCAGAATGATAGGCCTAATATTATTCAAGTTATATTGCCATTCTGTTTCTTTTAATATAAGATATATTTGTGATATTTTTTATTTTTTTGATATGTTATCTGTCTTGATGCATATTTCTGCAAAGATTTTAAAAATTTCTTGTGTATACAGTTCTGCTACTTGTATAAGCCAGTAAGTGATTTCTGTAACTCCTGAAGCTGTATTTTTTTTTAGACCTGTTAGCATTTTTGACCATTCATCTGCTGTAATGTCCTGGCTTATATCTTTGTACTAATCTGACTGTATTGATGTTTTAGGTTTGTAAATTTCTTTTTATTTACTATTTAAACTTTCTTTTCTAAAATTTCAGAGTCTTAATTGGTTTTGAAAATGTTTTTTTGTTTTGTTAAGGACTTTCAGTGGTTCTACAATTAATTCTCTATAACTATTTGTGTTTTCTATAAGTTTGTTTATTTGGATTTTTCTACTTGGTCTGTCAAGCAAACTTGTAAGCATTTTTTCCTGTTTGCCATTAATTATTTGACATATTTTTTCTATATTTTTTTTAATTTCACTTCTTTTTAACATTTCAATCTCACTTGATCTTCTTGTATAGAATATTTTTTACCAATCTTTGAGATCTTTTATTAGTTCTTTCATCCAACCTTTGGATGCTAATTTGATATATGTTTTTTGATGTTGCTTAATGTACTCTATTTCTTTATTAAGTTCTTGTATATTGTCCTTTAGAAGACTGAGTTTAATGTTTATTCTATCAATTCTAATCCATCTTCCTAAATGTATTAGTACTTTGGTAAGTTTTGCTTTTTTGTTTGCTTTTTTTTATTTTCTATTGTGTTGAGTATTTTCTTTTTAGGAAGTGATTTTCTTGCAGCTGATTGTATGCCATTACAGATATTATTCTACTAGTTATCTAATTTATTTTCTATGTTTGTTGGCATGCTTGCATTATTTAAACTATACAATATGTTTTTTAGATCTTGTATATTAATTTTTTTCTTTAGTTGTTGGTCAAGCTCTGCTTTGTAATTTTCCCAATCTTCTTTTGTTGCTTTGTTATATAGGTAGATTGTTCTTTGTTAACCAAATCTTTTAAGTTTTGCTGGACCCCATGTAGCTATTAAGTGTTTTAAATCTATTTTTGCTAGTACTACATTATGATTACTGTTTGTACATATATCCATTTCCTGTATTTCTGCATCATAGAGTCCATATAATAAATTTTCTATTATTTATATTTGGTCAATTCTTGAACTTGAGTTCCTACTTGACTAGAAGAATTTTTTGGATTCTGGATTTATTGTTATATATATATCATAAAGCTCCTGTCTTGTTAACCATTTGAGAAGAGGATCTTGTTTTTCTGACTTTTGTTTTGAATTATCTAATCTATCAAGTTCATTATTAACTACACTATTAAAGTCTTCTATTATTATTATCTATGTTCTTTGTGATCATTTAATGTATTTTTCTATTACTGCTCTTTGAATTTTCTTATGTTCTTCTTTGTTATTAGATGGCATATATATTATTATGATTAATATTTCTAGTTGTTTAAATACAAAGTTGGCTGTAATCATGTTTTTATTTGTTCTATCTATTTCTCCAAGATGTTTTTCTTAGTGTTCATTGATAAGTATGCCAACACCTGAGTCCTTTTTCTTTTTTGGATTTGAATTTGCTTAGAAACCCTTATATTCCTTTATATTTCTCATAATAAAAAAACCTTATTTGTTTGAAATGTTTGTTTCTGATAGCCCAATTATATCCATTTCATTGTCAATTAGCCATTTATACAATGTTTCCATTTTTTAATTATTTTTCTTAAGGCCATTGATATTATATGTTGCTATATTTAAATTGGTTCCTTCTATGTTTTTATTTCTTTCTTTAGTCTTTTCATTGATTTTTTTTAGATGTAGAATATTTTTTTGATTTGTAGTTTGTTTTTCTTTTTTCTGTATTAAAAAAACTTTTGTTTCTATACTCTTGTTCTTTGGTTTAACTGTAGCGAAAATTAGGAGTGTTATGGCCATCCTCTTTTGGTAAAGGTTTTGGATTGCACTTTTTGTATTTCAAGTCTTTTGAGCCTAATTAATATGCATTGTAAAAGGTCTTGCATTTGTGTTTGATTTTCTGTATTTACATCTTTTCTGTTTCTTCTTCTATTTTTATATTTTTTGTTTTCTTAAGAATCTACACTTTCATAATTTTCTGAATTAGTGTCTTGACCAGATTCGTCTATATCTTCTTTTCTTTTGTTTTTTAAACTTTTTTTCTTTTTGTTTCTCTCTTTTCTTCTATTACCCAATAAACTCTGAAGTTGTTATATCTGATTAGTTTGGTTTGGACTAAGTTCATTTTCTCTTTCATTGTAAAAGTGATTGTTGCTGTTCTTTTTTGATTCTTATTTCTGTTTGATGAAATATAAACAGACTTTGCACCCTTATTTTTTAAACAATGTAGCAAAAGTACTTCTAATGCACTTTTAGAAAGTTCTGTTAACTTTGCTATAAATTGGTTTTGATGATTTCTTTCTTCATAATCTTTATTTTCTTTTATTACTCTTACTAGTTTATTATTATTTATTGGTAATGACCAAGGTATGTCTTTATTTTCATATTTATCTGTTTTGATTACTGCCAATACTTTGTACTTTGATCTTTTAATTCTAACTATGTTGGTCTTTTTAATTTTTCTGCAAATAAAATTTAACTCTGTTCTATTTATGTTTGCTGATAGGTCCCAAATGGTTAGATAGTTGGTGTAGTTTCTTCTAGTTCTTTTTTAACCAGAAGATTTTTATTTTTATCTTTTTCTTTATTCAATTTATGTTCAAGTTGCTTTCCTTTAATGTTTGATTGCTTAACTTGGTTTTTTTCTTTATTTTTATTTTTTGTCTTCTCTGGAATAAGCTTAAGCCATTCTTCTTTTTTTCTACTAATTCTTTTGATTGCTTCATCTCTACTATGTTCACAATCAAAGTCAACTTCAATCTAATTATTTCCTTTTTTAAAAGTTTCTTTGATTATTCTTATATATTTGTTTTCTTTTAAAATCTATTGAACATATTTGATTTTTTTTTCTTTTGTTTCTTCAGGTAGTATATAGGTAGAGAAATTGCTCTTGAAGGACTTGTTTTCTGTACATATTCTGTATCTAGAAGACCAATCACTGTGTTCTATTGAAGTTGAAGATAAGGTGAAAGATGAGAAGAAAAAAAAAGTAGACAATAATATAAGGTCTTCTAACTCTATTTGTTCAGTTTCTGTTAGTTCTACTGGTACATTTTTATTGACCTTTTCTTTTTCAACTTCTATTCTTATTTTTGTAAAGTAATTTGTTTCTGCTTCTTGGTATTGCTATTTTATATTAAGTTTTTTAATTTGACTTGTTATAACTTCAACATCTGTACTCAATTCTGTTTTATTATTAATTGCTTAATATTTTTTCTTTGAGAGTATGTTATTGTTAAGATTCCCCTTTTTATTTTGATTTTTTTCCACTTCTTCTATTTTTTCTTTTTTTTTTGTATTTCCTTTTTGCTCATACCTACTGTATATTTAACTGATGCTAGGTTAAGATTTGCTATTCTTATTTTGTTGGCCTAATCTTTAATAAACTTTTTTGGTAAAGTTATTATTACTTCTGTTTTAACTTTAAGAGCTTCAAGTATTTGGCCATATAGTGTTAAGTCTTTTGTTGTAATATTTTTTAGGTTATTAATTGCTAGACCTTTAGCTATAATTTCAATATCACTTGGGTTCTTGTACATGGTTGTTCTTAGTACTTGATTCAACTTACAACTATTTAAATATCTATGTACTATATTATCTGTTTCTTACATATATTGAATTAAAAATTAATCATGAGCATTTCTATTATGAGTTGTACATCTGTTTTTAGACTATTCTATTAATGTTTACTATTTTTAGAATTCTCTATAGTTTGTTTGTTGTTGATTTTGCTAATATGTTTATATTTCCTAAATAGGATGTATTTGCTCTGTGTATTTTGGTTATTGATAATTGTCAATATATATCACATGTCTATTTACTATTATTCAGGATCTAAGTCAAATCTCCAAATTTTTTAAAATTTTTATTTCAATTTTACAAGAGTCCAAAATTTTCTGTTGTGCTTCTATTTTTTTGAGTTGTTGTTCTAACTAAGTTTATTTCTTTTTTTTTTCTTGAAATTATTTCTTAGTTGTTTAAAGTATTGTTCTTAATTTAGTTTTTTATTTTTCTTTATAATTTTGATTTTGCTTTCTTATAAAAATATAGATCAGCAGAGAAAGTATAATTAATAATTTATTGTATTATTTAAAAAATATTAAATTTAATTTAAAAATCCAGGCAAATTTGCCTAGAAAACAGTTTAAAAAATAAGGTTTTAAAATATAGTATATATATATTGCAATGCATCCTTTAATTTAGTTAATCAAATTTGTAAATTATTTGTACAATATAAAGATCTTGTAAACAAAAACAAAATTTTTTTTTTAAATTTTTTAAAAAAACTCCAATATCTTAAAATTTCAACTATTAAACTGCCTTTGGGATTCTAATAAAAAAATTCTTACTAAAATTTGTATATACTAATGCTTAAATAAAATTTTAAACCTTGTCCTAACTCTAAAGTAAATTAAAAATTATTTTTTGTTTTGTATACAAATTTGTAAATTAATTATAAAAGTGCATTGCAGTATATTATATACTAAATACTAAAATCTATTATTATATATTTAGTTTAGCTTTATATTATATTTTATATTTTTTAGTATTTTTATATAATTTATAAATTATTTTATTAGTTTTAATTGTCTATTTAATTCACCTTCTCTTCTTTTATTTCTTGCATTTGTATCTTTTATTATCTATTTCTATATCTTTGTATTTTTTTTCTATATAAGTTTTTTTTGGTTTTGTTTATTTCTCTATAAAAAGATGTTATTAAGTTGGCAACATTCTATTGTAGAGTGATGGTTGAATATGGCCTTTAATGTACTTTAATTTCTTTTGAAGTTAGATAGTTAGTTCAGGCAGATTGCTTATAAAGACTCATAGAAGCATCTACATAATGTTGGGCCAGAATTTATGCAATAATTTGTATGTATATAATACAAAAATATATAATAAAAATGACTAGCAAAACTGCTCAAATGAAGAAAAAAAAAATTTGTCTATTTAATAGGTTAATATTTATTTTATTAGTAAATTTCTTATAAGATTTTATTTTAGTCAATAGTTGATTAAATTTTTTTTTTTGTTTTTGCTAAGGCTATAATTATTAGCAACTACTGTCTTTATTGTAATTTTAATTATAGTTATATAACTTGTATAAGATGAGTATACAACTAGCCATATATATAGCTTTTGGTTATTTATTTAAATAGTCTGCTTATAAATTTTACATTAGCTGATATACTTGTAATTTGCTAGAAGATTATCTAATTAAACACTTTGATTCTTATATTATACCTAACAAATAGCATACAAGTTTCTGTATATTTTAATGCTATTTAACTTAATCTTGACCTTTTTGTTTATATGTTTATTAAGCTAATATATATTTTAGAATACTTTATCTAACTGTAAAGCTTCAAAGAGCCCTTTTGCTAACTAACTATCTATATTAATCTTTGTTAATAAGGCTTACTCTTGCAGAGTTTATTCAGATCCTAGTATTAACTTTATAGCATATTCTTAGTACTTATAGTATACTTTTGCTTTTGTTATCAGACTTCCAATTCAGATATTTTGAAATAACTGTAATCTGTCTTTAGTATACTAAAGTTATAATATCTAATTTTCTTTTTCTTTAATTTAAAACTTTTAGTAGTTTGGTTAGTAGTATACTTATTCAAAATTTTTGTTTGTCTAATTTTTTTATATTGATATATATTTTCTAGATTTAGCCTTTATAGTAATACTATCAAAAATCTGTATTATCTTTTTACTTAGATCTTTCCAATTAGGCTTCAGCTTTTTAGTTTTATAAATTTACATAGTTATAAGAACTTATCTTAAATTTGCACTGCTTATTATCAGTTTGCATTTTTTAGTTTAATCAGTTAAATATATGCTTCATAATTTGTTAGTTATGCTAGTATAATTATAGTTACAAATATTCTATTCCAACTAATCGATAGAATGCTATTACAATAATATTATCTATATATTATATATGTAATTATCTAAAATTTTACTGTTAGTAGATTTTGAACTTACAACCTATTACTTAAAAAATTAACAACTTATTTACTTTACTAAGTTATCATATATCAGTTGTTTAAATATTTAAAATATATATAGTTTTTTTTTGCTTTTACTAAAGCTATTAGTTATTAATAGCTACTTCCTTTATTATAATTTAATTATGATTATATGACTTATACAAAGTGAGTATACAGAGGATGGCGATCCTAGTGTAGTAGTTGGATTGTCATCCTTCAAGTGGCAGGTCTAAGGTTCAAATCCCACCTATAACGAAATTTGGAAATTAACCTGTGTTATGGCAAACTGTCTCTTGATGATCAGTTGGATTTGTGTATCTGTAATCTTAAGTCGCACCATCGCGAATGGGAGCTCGGGGCATCTATGCCAAGTGTAACGTTACGCGTACATAGAGGAATGTTAATAACCAGTATCGCATAAGACTTCAGTGCAAACCCACGATAAGACCACCGGGCACAGTAAACTAAGGAACCGAAGAGTCGGAAGCCCACTTGGAAATTCCCAAATAAAGAGGTAACATGAACTTTCGACGATACAGTCAGATCGATGGAAGTCCATGAAACACCCCAAAGGGATAGGTGGATAAACTGGATATCAAGATGTGTAGAGGAGCACATGACCAACCAGGCTGCCAGAATCGCCGGAGGAAAAGGATACATAAGTATATCATACTGGGCTATCTGGATTGGAAGTTGGGGGAGTCCTGTCAGTCCTGAGTAGCAGTTAGTAAGGGATGATGGAGAAG
>CAJVQA010002622.1:0-21492 GCA_910591915.1 Cetraspora pellucida | reverse complement strand
TTTCTTTGTAAAAACTTCAATTGAATTTCAATAAAGTTAAAGGCATGGCCTCACCGTTAATATTTAAAAAAAAAAAAGAATATATTTAACTTTTTGAATTAATTAGAATATAGAATTTATAGAATAAATTTTTAAAGAAATAAAAATATTATAGAATAAATGATTTTATTATTATTTTTTTATTT
Organism: Cetraspora pellucida; assembly: GCA_910591915.1. Taxonomy (NCBI): domain Eukaryota; kingdom Fungi; phylum Glomeromycota; class Glomeromycetes; order Diversisporales; family Gigasporaceae; genus Cetraspora; species Cetraspora pellucida. The sequence goes on along the minus strand of CAJVQA010002622.1, from coordinate 21,307 downwards.
TTTATTTTTTTAAAGTGACCTCTTTAGTCTTTTAATTTTTGTTAATTACTTATCAGTATTGTGGTTCAATGAATACTACAGAAAAATATACAATTGGCTACATGTTTAACTTTTCTATATTACTTATTTAAGGAGTCTGCCTGAAGGTTCTTTACCAATTGCTATATCTAACACTCCTGCTTGGGTGTTTTATTTTAAACCCTTTAAATCTGTAACCTGTATTAATTTACTAGGTTATATCCAGATGTTCAGATCATCATCTTAACCTTAAGACTAATTTATTCTCAAGGTAAACCCTCCAGAACCTTCTGTACTTATTTTTATAGCTAATTTAGATATCACTATAGCAGAATCAATACTTGTAATTAGAGCTCTTATAGAGTTCACTTAGACTTCAGCATCTACTTTATAGTATAACTTCAGTACTTTAATATACTCTTGTCTTTTCTTTTACCTTTTATCAAACTCCCAATTCAGATAGTTTATGTAGAACTATGACTAGTCTATCAATATATTGGGTCATCCCAATATCTTTTTTCTTTGATTCATTTTGGTAACCTAGTTGGTGATATCTCCAAGACTTCCAACCTGGAGTTTTTTGCCTATCTGGCTACTATGACTAGGTACTAAACCTTGGTATCTGTTTTACTGAGCTACTCTTTACAAAAGGGCTGTCAAAGATTCAGCTACCTCTCTACTCAGGTCTTTCTAAATGAACTTTTTGTTATTTAATTTTAATGGATTTATATAATTACAAAGACTTATTTAGTATTTGCACTATCTGATTTGTCAGTTTGCATTTCTCTATATAACTTTAATATTGCACAGATGCCTTATGCCCTGCCAGTCATGCTGGTATGATCATCATTACAGGTATCCTAATCCAACTATTAGTAACAGTTGCTATAATATAAATATTATATAGGTAATTATTCAAATTTTCACTGTTGATAGAATTTGAACACCTAACCTACCACTTGAAGAGTTGATAACCTGATCACTTCACTAGGTTGTCATATTCTTTTATTATTATTTTTTTAATATTAATAATAAGTTTATGTTTCTATCTTTATTGAATATTTAATAAAGATTTTATATAAAGTATAATTTTCTTTTTAAACTATTATAAAAAAAATAAAAGCTCTAACTAAGTTATCTAAGTAGATTATAATAAATTTTTTATAAAAAAAATAAGAGTAATATTATTTATTATCTAATTTTTTTTTATCAGAGATGTATTTTATCTTTTTTTAATATATATCTAATTAGGTTCTTTATATTAAATTTTAATTTTTTTATCTCATTTCTTCTTTAAAAAATCAGATAATAAATAATATTACCTTAATAGTTTTATTCTTATCAATATTATTAAATACAGAATATGATAAGATAAGTTCAAGGTTTGTGATAACATAATTTTATTAATTAGTAAGTATATTAATAATAGTATTTGTAATAGAGACTGTAATTGAATATAATGCTCTGTAGTTAAGTCCAAGTGCAGTACAATAATGGAAATAGGAATTCCCAAAAGGAGACCCAATTGTGAAGTGTAGGCATTATGCATAACAAGCAGTTATTACAGAAGGTTATAGTTATAAAAAGATTGTATATGTAAGTCCTTTAGGCTAGGGTAATACCAACCAACTCCTTATACCTTCTAATATAGTCAGTACCAATATCCTTGCACTTAACTTGTAGGATATTTGCTTAGAAGAATAATTAATGAATTATGCAAATAAGTTTTAATTAGAATTTAAGAAGAGGATTTGATTGGAAGAGTATTTCAAAAGTAACCAAGACTGGAATAATGAGAGAAGCAGTGAATACAAGAATGGGCTGTGATAAAGGATTAGTCTAACCAAAAATTGGAAGCATCTCTGGTATAGTCAAATAATCTAATTATAGAAAGAAAAATTCAAAAATTGGTATATAACTTCTTTATATAATATAAAAGTACCAAATTAGATTTCTGGTTATATCTATATGGAAGTTTATGATAAACGAAACTGAGATCAACCAACCAATATGAGATAAGATCTGCAAGGTAGTATGGCATTACTGGGGTCAGTGTAACTCTCTGAAATATAACCAAAATTGTCTTGCAGATATTATTGAATAAGCTAAAAGCTTGCAATATATAGTAGTATAGTATCACTAGAATTGGAAAAACTTCTTAGATATAACCAAAATTATTCTGTTTATAAGCACAACAAGTCTTAGTTCCTATTATAAAAAGGAGTACTATGTTAGAGATTAAATGTAATATTAAGTTACTGTATAATATTAAGACCTGGAGCATCTGCAGAAACAGTGACAGCAGACCTGACTTGAGATATGAATTGGTCAAAAGACTAATAACAGCAGCAGATCTGACTTAAAATACAGGTTTATTGCAGATCCTAGACTATTGTCAAAACACTTTAGAGAAATCAATAACAGGTATATCAAAAATGGAAAGATCATAAGAATCAAACATAGTCGAATAGGACTAATTTGAAAGTAGTATAATGACAAAAAGATAAGAAATATAGAAAACAAGATAATATTAGATATAATTAGATTAAGAGATAGAAGAAATAAGACCAGATAAAACATGTGAATAGAACATATGTATAGAATTTACAGAAGACAGTACTTCTGATATTTGGGATACTGTATTAAGTTCAATAGGTATTTTTGTCTGTATAGCAGTTTAATGATGTGCTCTGACTATAAGTAGTTGTTAAGATAACTGCATACAGGCATGTAACAGATATATACTTAGATACTATAAGGGTAACTAGGTGAAGTTAGTGATATAAAATTAGATAGTATATAGTGTTAGTAATAATTTATTCTAAAAATATAACTATAAATTTATATTATATCAAATTAAAGCTAATAAACCAACTGGCATTATCATCAAAATTAAAAAAAAAAAATAGTATTTGTAATAGAGAAAAAAAGACAAGTTACTATAGAAACTTTTAGAGAAAAATAAGATTAATAGAATTATATACTTTATTTATATTTTGAAATAAAAACCAAATTAGTTTATTGTTACAAAATACATATTCAATAAGATTATTAAGTATATGAATTAGTATAGATATACTATTGTTATATAGAGCAATATAATTATATAATAAATGAATAATTATTGAAAAAACATAGTACTAATTCTAGTAATAATAATTTTTATATAAATTTTTTAAAGATATTTAATAAAACTAATAAGACAAGTAAAATTTAAATTATTATTAAATATATTATATTTTGAAATAGAATAAATTCTACTATATTTCTATTATTTGAAAATTTAACTTGAATTAAAATAATAATTAAATAGAGTTGTGATAATTTTAATACAAGTAATGCTTGCATATTTAAGTATTTTATAATTAATATATATAGATTTATAAACTTTTTTATCAGAAAATTTTGAAAATTTCTTCTTCTGTTATAAAGAAATTAAGAAATTTATACTATGATATGGTTGTGATTGGTATTATGTATACCAAAAGTTGTCAAATAAGACTTGATCAGTTGGTCAATATGCAATCCAGTTATGTAAATAAAAATGTATATACTGTTTAATAAGATTAAGATCTGTTGGCCTCACCATTAATATTTAAAAAAAAAAAAAAAAATTAAGATCTGTAATGAGTTGATCAGGGAGTTTAATATTAAAGAAGTAGATAAAAGCTTTGTATCAGTTAAGAATACTGTTTATAACTTGTTTAGAATATGTTGAAAACGTTTTACATCTCTTTTTAGTAATTTGTTGAATTTGTTAATGAAGTAGTAATAATACATTATTTATCACTTTCATTTATATGCTCTTCTAATGCGTTGAACCTAATCTGACATTCTTCTTGTATCTAGGTCGTTTCAAAATAATATATTAATAATAATTCCATTGCAATAAACATTTTTATGCTAAACTGCAGTTATCCTCCCAGACAAAACCTACGGCCGAACGTATCTCCTATAATTATATGCCAGCGAAGCGGTTGGTAAATTAAATATGTAAAAGAAAAAACAATACATGACTCTGCAAAGTTGAATTTCACTAGCGTAAATGGGTTCTTAGTATAGTCAGGGCTTTTACCCTTGGCTAAAGCGGAGTTGATTCAATATATGACCATTATAATGCATAAATTACATTCTTGATATTCTATATAACCTACTAACACTAAATGCATCAAAAAGGTAACTCTAAACTCACTCAGCTTCAGCCGACCCCCCGATATAGAAATTAATCTGTAATATATTTTCTAAAATCGATTTCTATTTTCGCAGATTCTCTAAGTATAGCGTTACCTGATCAAGAAATTTGATTGGGTGACTTCAACGTATTTTTCACGATAGACTGGAGCAGAATAAAGCGTCCTCCGGACAAGTGTCATTGTTTTACTATTATTGTGGATATTATTTCCTTTTTATTTGCAGTTTTTTGTAAAAGAACAAGATCAGATCGAGACATCCAAAGTTTAACATTAATAATCCGAAAAAAAAGGAATTTAATGGTATCGTTATATTTTCTGTACGTTTTGCCAGTAGTAAAGTATTAGAGCTAAATAAATTTATAAATTACGGATCCTAACTAAACAATTTTCAAAGATATCAATTAAATGTCATTTGACTTTGACAGAAAAACCGCGAATGTTGGAGACTGGTAATTATGACAAAATTATAATAAATTTGGTTTTCTATAAAAGTAAATTATATAATCAAAAAAAAGAAAGATTTCAGAAAGTTTTAACAAAATAAAGTAGCTAAAAGTGTTCATGCATATATGCAGATAATGGGCTTAATAAAGTTACTCAAGATAGCGGAAATTGCCGATTATTTTATTTCCTGTACACACACCTATATATACTGTACATACGTGCGTACCTAAACAAAGACTAACCTGATAACTATAAATAATTTTAATTGATCAAACACCAAATGGAACTCCGTGTCTCCGTGATAGGCTAATTTTTCTTTTAGATTTTGAAATTAATTAATATATAACAATTATAATAATTTACCAATTTGTAAAATTTTGATAATTCAGTTAATCATAATTTTATTCTAATGGATACGATACAACAATATGATGATTTAGGTTCGAACGTTGAAAGCAATAATTTAGGACCGAGTTTTTTACAAGGATCTATTGGAAACGATGGAATTGACCACGAAAACTTCAGTAACCAACATTTTAGCTTAGAATTTAATGAAAACGAACCTAATTTTGGATTGGATAATGCTTTAAATTTTAATCAACAGACCTCTGACAAAAATAAAAATGAATTTGCTTGTGTATTCGATGTTATCGATAAAAAAATAGATAAAGATGGGGTCAATAATGAATTAAATAACATTGAGAAAGGGAAAAATACTGAATTTAATGTCGATGACAATGCAAATAGTAATGCTGATGGATCAAAGCTTACACAAAACAATCGAACACAAGGATCAGAGCATAGTAATAATGCTGTTGCGGATGGGTCAAACCAAACTCAAGCTAGAAAGTTTTTCAAGAAAACTACGTTATTCAAACAGTTTTTTTCTTGGCGTGATAATGAAGATTCGTCTGATGTTGTCAAAGTTGTATTTCATGCACATTTCCCTCCTGCTGTAGAAAATAAAGGAGATCCGGTCGTAATAGGCAATATCAAAGAATTAGGAAAATGGAAGGAGCCAATTGTTCAACTTCAACAACCATACCGCCATCATAATCCAACCTATTGGATATCAGAACCAGTATCAATACCAATTACTGCTTTTGATGAAGGTATCAGGTATAGATATGCAGTGTATGTTCCTCGAAAAATGGACAAGAAAAATAAAGAAACGGGAGATCTTTATCCTGAAGTCGGTATCAAAGAATTTCGTTTTTTAGAAATTAAAGGTGGTAATCAGTTTGATATTGTGGAGGAAATAGTAATTGATGGTAGTAGGAGTTATATAAGACAGGTCCGAGATTTTGAATTTTTGGAATTTATCTATCAATCACTGACCTCTGAAAATATCAAGGAAAAGGTTTTAGAATATCAAGACATCTTGAACAAATTTCAGGCGTTAACCATGTCTGTTGCTGATATTTCATTTATTGAAGATTGTCTTCAGGAAACAAAATCAAAAGAAAAACGTATTTTTTTATGTGTTCTTTTGGGATATTATGTTCAATATCGTCAAACATTTTCACTTGCAAACTATTATTCATTACAAAGGAGTTTCCCTTCAACTCTATTCATTGAATGTCTTGAAAAATATCAACCTAATAGTATACCCGAAGATGCACATGAGGCACTTTTAACAGCTATCTCTGCATTGGTTCGGCATAATGCCCGTTACGATTTACATGATTGGTTTAAACTGTTTGCTGTTGCTCATGCGGTTGATCCAAATTATTCGTTTATAGAAGCTTTGATAGATCTGAGATATAACGAAGAACACATGCAAAAGTTCATCAAGAATTATCTTCCCAAACAAGTGGTGCCATACATTAATAATATTGAAAATAATAAAACATATGCTAGAATTGCTGATGTAAGATTTATATTTAAATATTAATAATTTATAATAAATTATATATACATATATAATTAACTTTTTTTTTAATCTGACAGTGGTTGATTCGTATGTGTTTTAACATTGAACAGCTCTTAAACATTTGGGTAGATATCATTGAGCACACCCAAGAAAGAGATGAATTACTTCGCAAGCCTTTTCTCGCTCGTGTTCAAGCAATTATCTCAGCTGGAGATGCAACAGATTTAGCAAAATGTCTTGATAAAATACCTGTTGAACTTCGAAATGAAGTCGCTGAAGTATTCCGTATACGAGCTATACAGTTATTAGGCCATACATATCATGAATGGAATAAACAAAATTCAAATTCAATTCAAAATATTTTATTGAATCTTCAACTTAATTGGACTAAGGAAGATTTCCTTGAAATACTTCGTCAAGTTTCGTTATCATCAAAGGTGAATTTATTGATGATATTTCCAAAACTTCTTCAATCTTGGTTTAAATTTGATGATGTAAAAGATGAGATATCCGAAATAGTTCTTGAAATATGTAATCAATGGTATCAACAATTTTTGGATCATTTTAATGACAATACATCAAAAAAAACATCCTTTGATGATCGGAATTTTGCTTATGCTGTTTTCGATAATTTATCACATATTTGTCCAATTATTGGAAATCATCACAATATTTTTATGCAATTGATTAATATTGCCATAGATCGTGTCAAACAATGTTCAGAAAATCAAATTTTAAGGGCGACATCTCTTATTATTAAGACCGAACCCAAGATTTACATACATTATGGTGCAATGATCAAAGGCATGTTAAAAATTTCTGTTAGAGAGGCAGACGACAATCTTTTAATAAAAATGCAATATATTTGTGGTTGTAATTCAAAGGTTCTTAACATACCTCATGAGTAAGCATTATTTGCATGGAATGACATATACATATGTTCTATATGCTTTATAGTATGCTAATTAATTAATTTATTAATTTGCCCACTCCTTTTTGCATAGATTAAATGAAGAAATTATATGCTATATCATGGAGAGATTGCAAAAGAGTTGCCCAATTTCATATGATAATCTAGCTACCACAGCAATATCTTTACTTCGTTCTGCAAAGTTCTGGATATTACTTCTTCATGCAACCGGTCATGTTGAACAATTAAATAAACATCAATATGTAACTCAAGTTAAAGAACTGATACTTAAATTTTCTGATATGATTAAAGATGAATCTATCTCTATTCGACACTTGCAAGAGCTTTTGCAATATGATAACGAAACATTATACCAATTTTTTGATTCTGCTATTGCTAAAAGGGATTCTGTCATACTAAATAAAGATAATATATGCAACCTTCGTAAACAATGTGAAAGCTATGAACTAATATCGGACCAACTTCGAACTTTTTACACACAATTTTGCCCACATGGAAAAGTTAAAGATGTTCAACAATATCTTGATGATATAAATTCTCGAGCAAAACAATTGCGAAATATTACGCTCAAAGAGTCACAAGCACCTGATCATTGGGAATACCACAAAAAAACTAGAGTTACTGCGGAACGTGTACACAAAACGTCAAAATCTCAAACATTCCGTAATATTTTTGAGAATATCATACAAGAAGTTAAAGAAGATTTAACAGTAGAGACAGTTGCACAAACTTTAATTCCACAAGTTTTCGAGGAATATAAGAATTTATGTCTTGAATATATAAAATGGGAAGAACTTGTATGTTCTAAGGGCAGCATTTTATGGAAGAATGTTTCAAGTGTAAACCGTGAACTTGATATTATGGATAATTATATAAAAATGGATCGAAATCAAAAATTACTTGATACACTCACTCATCTTTCTCAATTTCCAAAACAAATTGAAAGACTTAAGCAGTTAGCAGCAGTTGTAACAATTTTCAAAGTTACTCATACGAAGGACGATTGGCTTGACAAATTGATTAAGTTCCTTAACGGAGATTACTTGTGGCTAGGAAAATTGAATGATTTTTTTGACAAATATTTCAATAATTTTCTTTCGACTGTCGATGAAAATTGTTGGAAATTGATCAAGGAATTATCAGATGCCAGCGACTTTATAATATTTCTTCGATCAGTGGCAGAACATGATATTAAAAATTTGATTAATGGTGTAGATGAACATTCGGATGAGCGTCTTATTCAAGAAGACACTGTATCATCACTTATCCAAGTCAAACAATTTTTGCTCCCATTACTTAACGCTAATTCCTTATCTCTTAAGCAATTTTTACATGAATTACGAAGTATTACTGACGCCAATCCTTCTTTAGGTAGTAAAATAGCATTATGTAATAGCAGCAATATGGCATTACAAAATATGTATAATAATATTTCGAATCGTGGTGAAGTGACCAAAGAAAAAATCCGCAATGCGGTAAAGAAAGGAACATACACTTTCAAGCGAGTAAGTAAAGATGATAAATGTTCTGTGATGCTAACCTATCCATCTAGCACAGAGTCCAAACCATACAGCTTGAATGATTTGCATGATTTGCGTGGACGAGCTCTTTTAATCTCTAAGCCTGGTGCTGCAGTGGATTTAACTGCGATTCACGGTGAAGATGACCTGGCAAAAAGTGTGATGGATGAATTTGTAGTACAGGTTGATTTGGCAAACGAGATTATAAACATTGCATCAAAATTGATTCAAATGGGACATTTTGGATATCGTGAATTTAGTAGAGCTGCAAAAGGAACTGAAACTTTACAAAAGTTGGAACATGAATTGAAAGAGGATCTCAAACAATGGTAATGTTTTCTAACATCAAACTTACTATATTCTGCCGCATATTAACATCCAAAAGAATGAACATCACCTCAGTTTAACTGCTTTGCATTGTTCTCGAAAAACATAACATTTACTGACAAGTTAAATGCGAAGAATTTGCTTAAACAGCATATTACCTTTTTAAAAGGTTAAACGATGTCTTATTTGCGGCGCTATACAGTATATTTTAAACAGTGTGCGATATTAAATGTTTTGAGAACATAAAAAATTCCAAAATCTATTATATAGATATCTCGCACTGGCTGTAATCATTAATATTAACTAAATTTAATGCACATCTAATTCATGCACATCTAATTTCTAACTTCCTATCTATACTACAGGGAAGATATGGTAAATAAGGCACAGGAAAAACATTACTATTTAACCTTCTTTCCTGCACGTCATATCCTGGCCTTTTATGATTATTTCACGAATAAAGATTCCAATAACGTAGAACAGATTCTTAACAACGAAGAATGCAGTACACTGATACGATTTGTTAATAGTGAGGCCATTTTGCCACCACGTTCTGTAGAATTTATTCTCACAAGTGAAGAACAAACTTATTATCAAATTCTCTGCCAAATTGGAACTAAATTACAAAACATTTTTGAGAGTGTGCCTAAAAAAAAGCGTTATGTTATAGATAAGGGAGGGCGCATTATGTCGGATGTTGTATATCAAGGAAAGTTGTTTGTTGCTGCCTGCAGTGATAAAAATCTTGTTCCAAATATTATTATGAGTTTATATGTTAATCACGGGTAAGTTGCGCAAATAATGATAAGAAACCTAAGCTGGGTTTGTCGATAATTTTGCCTTGATTTATTAAACCAATTCCAAATTAGAATTTAGGCTATAATTTATGTCAAAGGAACTTTTTTATCTTCAATCATGATCGACAAAACCTGTTACCGATTTCTTGATTCATCTCTGCAACATTTTAATGATGATTTTATTTTTTTATCATTAGGACATATCCTCAGCCGTGGCAGTTATTAATATGTACTTCTTCTACAACCATGGAAGAACTCTCAATTTTTATCAAACGATGCTTCTTTGCCGCTAGCAATGGGTATGATGGATATTTGTTTTGTATTGCAAATCTAGAATTACTTGACTTTGAGTTGCAGTATAATCTTGTTAACAATATTCGATCAATGCGCAAAGAACAAACCGATTATCATTTAGCACTTATCTGCTGTCGTGAAACTGGAATGCATCATCATATTTTGGATCAATTTTCACAGGAGGTTTATGCGACAAATGGACTTGGCATTGAAGCCATGAAGGTGATTTATCGTGAATTACGTCCAGATAATGTTTTGTGTTTGTCATCTGATTTATCAGGTCAAGGTAAATCCGAGTATATTCGACAAGAAAGTTTTGCTTGTAGAAAAGTTCCCAGAAGTTTCCTTATTAGCGATGGAGTTGATTTTGGAACACTTGTTCATCAATTCAAGGAATTTAAGATTCGACCAGTTGAAAGTTTACATATAAATATTGTATCAGCTGATCATCCGGTGGACGTTAATATGTTTTTATTTGAATTGTTGACGTTGGGAGTGGTGTCAAACAATATGGACATAGCTTATCTTCCAGCTACCATTGTATTTATTGAAGTTGCTTCAACAGTCGACCAGCATTTACTTAAATCTTTACCAATGGTTGGATGCCTTAATAGTAAGCATCTTACGTGGGATATAGGAGAACTCATGGTATCACAGGAAATCAATAGTCCTATGCAAGTTGTATGCCATTACTTACTCGCGTATGACACCAATACACTTGATAACAAAGATATCGTATTTCAAGCCACAAATAATGACACGTCACTCATACCATTATCATCTAAACAATGTCGATCACTTATTGAAAAATATTTGTTTAAAAACAAAAATGTAGATGATATTTCATCATTTAGATTTGTAGAAATTTTTGTAAATGTGTTGGCAGATCAATTGGTTCGATTATCTTCAAGCTCATTTTTTGAGTGTGAAAATCTAAAATTAATGATAAAAGATACAAATATAAGAACAACTTTAGTAAATACTTTAATTGATGTCTCCAAGGATTTTGCCACTAGATCTATTAAAACAAAGGAAGCGCAGCTAGTTTCGACTTCAACTGATGAAAATGCAAGGTTGGGCACAATAGTGCAATGGGATGATTCAAATCATTTATTGGTATTTTTCTTATCACAAACACCAGATTCTATTTGCGCCTTGTACCGAGATAAAGCCAAAGTTCCACAGAATGTAAGAACTTTATTGAAAAGTCAGCACATAGGAGACAAGAGTTGGGAACTAGAAGATTACCACAAAATGGACACAAATGAACTTTTGGAAAAATTAGAATGTTTGGCAAGAAAAACAATGCATAAAATTGAGTATCCGCCGTATGCTTTATCTGCAGATAATTTGGTAAAGATGGCTTTGATTTTGTTAAGGGCTCGTGCAAATATTCCAGTAGTAATTTGTGGTGAAGCCGGATGTGGGAAGGTAAATATAATTTTATAATTATCAATAATTAAATTGTTATCGTTAACTCTATAACTAAATTATTTTATGCAGACAAGTTTAATCGGATTCCTTGCCAAAGTTGTGGAAGTTGAATTTCAACCTCTTAACCTTCACGCTGGAGTCACCGAAAATGCAATTCTGAAATTCATGAGTGATGCACAAGACAAAGCTGAGAACGGCGAAATATGGTTATTCTTTGATGAAATTAATACTTGTAACTACATAGGTCTTCTGGCGGATTTGATAGCTCACAGGACGTTACTCGGTAAACAAATTCATTCTAGTATCAGGATTTTTGCGGCATGCAATCCTTATAGAATTCGAACTACAAGTCAAAGCGTCGTCGGATTAAAAACAAATAAAAGATATGAAGAACAAAGCAACCTTGTATACCAAGTAAAGCCACTACCCGATCAAATTTTAGATTATGTTTGGGATTATGGCGTGTTGCAGCCAGAAGAAGAGCATCGATATATCAAGATTATGGTATATAATACTTTAAAAGATTTTGATTCTGAATGTTTAGTATTTGCAGAACTATTATTCGAATCTCAAGCATTCATTCGAGGTGTCGAAGAACCTTACAGTGTTAGTTTAAGAGACGTAAAAAGAGCAATTACGCTCGTAAAGTTTTTTGCAGAAAGTTTACGAAATCGACCGCCTGTTCGTAAGAATGCGCCTAAATACCCACCAATAGGAGACATTTCGATGTCAACAAGATGTTATATTCTTGCATTAGGATTATGTTATCAATCTAGATTGTACGAACAATCTTTGAGAAAACAATATCGAATTGCCATGGGTAAAATATTTATTCGCAAAAAAATTAGCATTGATGAGAAGTCATTTAATAAGGTTATACGACAAGAGCAAGATGATTATATTAATCGGATGACTTGTCCTCCTAATACTGCAAAGAACGAAGCCCTTTTGGAAAATGTTTTGGTAATGATTGTTTGTATCCTAACTAAGATCCCGGTTTTTATTATTGGGGCTCCCGGGTAAATAAAGATGAGTTATTTGATAATGACACTTATTTGAATTAATATCAATTAATTACAATGATTTTGCTTGTAGCTCTTCAAAATCTTTGGCTATTCGACTCGTTAGTCAAAATCTCCGTGGATCCGATTCAAATGATGAATATTTCAGAAAATTACCACAGGTACTCATATATATACGCGTTTTAATAACTGAAATTAAGTATCTTATTATTTTAACTAATATTTCCAACAAAATTTGTGACTTCGAACAAAAATTTATGGCTTGGTAGGTCTATCTTATTCCTCATCAAGGTTCATCATCCTCAACTTCAGATGGCATCCTTAAGGTTTTTCAAAAAGCGCAAAATTATCAGGAGACAAGTTCTAAAGAATTTCCTGTAATAAGTGTTGTTTTGCTTGACGAAGTTGGACTGGCCGAAACTAGTCCTTTTAATCCATTGAAAGTACTACATTCTTTACTTGAACCAAGTTATCCTTCAGAAGGGCCGACTGTTTCTGTAATTGGAATTTCTAATTGGAGATTGGATAATAGTAAAAGTAGTAGAGCCTTGTTAGTTCAAAGGTAACTTTTTTTTGTGTTAACTGATTTACCTGAATTTGTCACATGGTTTTTGCGATTAATCGACGATTTATAATCGCAATTAGGCCCAAATTCGACCTTAATGATCTTGTGGACACGGCTGTCCGCCTGCTCTCCTCAAAGACGAATGGGCAAATCTCCAAAGCATCTCTTCAACCATTAGCTCACGCATATTCAGGTTATGAGCAAAATGGACAATCATTTCCAAATTTCCACGGCCTTCGTGATTACTATGCTTTAGTAAAAAGCCTTTCTCTAGGTGATATGACGCCCGAAAACATTCAGATGGCTCTTGTCCGTAACTTCGGAGGCACTGACAAAAATGCCATCTTGTGTGAAAAATACTTTGGAGAGGTTCTAAGAACTTTTAATAATTCTAGAAGTTGGATTTATGATCCAATTCCTGTTGAAAAGCTTATTAATGCAAATTTGGACGATGAAAGTGCAAGACATTTAATGGTTATTGGAAAGAGTGATTCTATTGTTAATTTGTTAACGTATCAATTGAGAAAAAGAAATTTGGATCCTGTTGTTATTTTGGGATCACAATTCCCTGATGATCAAGATGATTATTCATATAGTGTTTTGAGTAGGATTATGGTGAGTTTTTTTGATTTATTATTTAAAATTATAAATTTGATCGAAAATTAAATTATGCCTTATTTAAAGATGTGTGTAGAGGCAGGAAGGCCATTGATTTTGACAGATTTGGAAATTATTTATGGAAGTCTTTACGATCTGTGGAATCAAAACTACATTGTTGTTGGTAGCGCCGAAGATCCAAAATATTATACTCGAGTAGCGCTTGGTGCTTATGCAAATCCTATGCTGTAAGTTAACTATAATCCAATTTCTATAAGCAAGAATATACACTAATGTATGATCTTTTATTATAGTTATGTGGCGAAGACTTTTAGATGTATATTGGTACTTGATGAGAAAAAGCTCAGGCATGCTGATCCACCACTTTTAAATAGATTTGAAAAACAAAAGATGACCATCAACGACACACTTTCTAAGCATGAGGTAGAGCTAGTTCAGCAATTATCAAATTGGGCCAAGCAAATGGTTACCGTATTTGGAAAGAACAAATTTGATCCAAATGCTAAATTTTCTCAAAAGGATCTTTTCATTGGGTTCGATCCAGATGAAACCTTACAAAGCTTGGTCATTGATATTAAAAAGAGTAACCCTCATAGCAACGATGACGAAATTCTTGAGAAATGTAAAGAAAATTTAATTGCCATTGCATCTTCTGATGGTATTATACGAGCAGAGAAATCTACTTTGGATCCGGAAGAAGTTGCATATTGGAAAAATGTTTACTTTAAAAAACAACATCATGATAACCTTGCTGCCCAAATTCAAGCATTACTTGATAATGCAGATGAGTTTCAAGTAATAATTAACACATTTTCCAACATCAACACAGATGTCAAGACATGTTTAATGGGTATAATTGATTGTCAGGTGGATAAACTTTCGACATTCAAAACTGAATCTCAACTTCAAAATAGGGTTAAGAATTTCTGGTTAGAATCTACCGATCAATTGTTAGTCCTTCAATGCGATGTCACCACCGTGAATGCTGGTTGTATCAAATTAGCTAAATTCATTATTGAACAATTTCGAAACGAGTTCTTTACGAAAAGGAAACAAAAGTCTGACATTAAAGCGCAAAAAAAACACGCATGTATTATTTTGCATATCCATCGAGAACAAGAAACATCGTTGGCATCGTTTAATTTTATGTGCGGATGGAATCAAGTCACTATCGAAACGTTGTTACCACAAGAGAAGCCGCTTTCAATCCTTTTAAATGGAAGTCTTTGCGATATTATTAATACAACTTATCCATTTGAAGATATTTTAGAACAAGAACTTTTATGGTGCTTACTATGCATGAAATACCCTTCAAATATTAGATCCGTTGAACATATTAAGTAAGTTCGTTGATTATATTCTTCCAAAAGCATCATAAAATGCTAAACTTATTTGATTATTTATAGATGGTTAAATTCAGAGGTTTATAACCACCCGAATTTGCTTAAATATTTAAAAGTTCAAACACAAGAATGGCTTCAGAATCATTCACCTGCAAATTGGCAATATATTGTTGCATCTGACAAAAAGTTATTATATCCTTATGCATCTTTCTCAGTCGCCTTACAGGCACACATTCGTAGATCTGTTCGTAAACCGATTGCTAGAATCCTATGTGCGCTTGAAAGATTATCGGTAACTAGAACATTCTTTTCTATTGATAAGTTGGTTCGATCAGAAAATGATAATCGGCTACTCGAGTTTTGGATGAAAATGTTCAACGATAAACAAATAATAGACATTAAAGAGCTACCAGAACCATCTCCTGACAGTTATATAATGCCACCGGGAGTATATGATCTACGATTTCCGTTTTCATACTATTTTATGAAACAAATCGATGGGTTTAAAGCTCTTTATTTAGAGGAAATGACTTTACTGCATGAAGATCCAATAAATATCGATTCGAAAACTGGAGAGCTTAGGAAATCAGTCGTAGAAGAACATATAAAAGAATTCACTAATAAGGTTCTTAACATGGTTCCACTTCTTAAAACATCACCTATCGATTGGGCTTCAATATTATACTTTAAAGATTTCGTAACCGTTATTGCTTATAATGAACCTGGAGATAAGGATCCTGCATTGCTTGAGTTAATCTTTGAACATAGGCTTGGAAAAGACAAAATATTAAATCCCATACTTCTGCACACATGTTGGTGGAAACACGGAGACTCTATTATTTCAGAACTTCGGCTAGCTCAAATGTGTCCAACACTTGTCAAACAAATTCAAAATGAATCACACGTTATCTTTGAGCAATTCCTTGTTGAAGGAGCATCGAGAATGATGCTGCAAAAGATTTGTAACGAAGAACATAGTGAAATAATTCATTATGGTGAAATTATTAATTGGCAACACGACGTTACTCAAATACTTTCACTTAGTAAAAAGATTTCAGGATCCTCATCTTCAAAGTATTTTCAACTATTGCAAATTTCTAATGATTTGCTTTCCACAAGATCTATAACTCGACCTATCATTACGCAGATTATTAACCTTGGACAAAATAATAATTTTGAAGAATTTCTTTCTTGGAAGTTTATTGATACAATTTTGGATATTTTGAATAAACTTGAGAAGTCAGAGAAAATTTTGAATTCACGAAGAGCGTTCATTTTGAGATGTCTTGATATTATTCCACCTGAATCTTCTGTCCGACTAGACCTTTACAGCGGATTATTCTCACAGATACCATTTCCACTTATGGGTGCTATCATAAGTAAAATTTTCAAAACAGAAGAAAATAATAATGTTTTCTTCCGTCTGATCCATGAACCAACAGAAATTTTGACAATTTCACAAAGGCTTGGTGTAATTAATAATAGCTTGAAAATTACAGATCTTAATTCTGAAATAGCAGCGTTATGTTGTGATATCATCCAACTTGAATTTTTCTGGGAGTGTAAATTGAGCCAATTGGCACCTTATTTCAGAAAAGCAACAAGTGCACTATATAGTTCCGAAGTTCAACCGCTGCAAAGAATTGCCTCTATTGCTTTTCTTAAGGAATTTGTTCGAAAATTATGGGACTCTATGATTCCAGAGGGTATTGATCAAGCAATCAAGTTTCCTATTGTAGGATTTAATCCATTTAGCGGTCCTGCGCTCCTTGAAGATATCAACAGTCCTATGAGTTTGACACATCCATTGATACACTCATTAAAAATTTATTTTCTACGAGATTTACGTCAACGTGGTTATGCTATCGATGACGTGAAGAAATTTGGTGAAACACAGATAGAAATGCTGCCATGGTTCAACAGTTTTTCGTGGGATAATAATGATGAAAGTCGGCTACCATTCAACCCTTATTGGTCCGTTCCAGATTACATTGAGGTTGAAAAAGCGTTTTCTAATTTATATAATTTCAACAACAAGGCACCTTTATATAAATTCCTAGACCGAATTCGGTTAAATGATTCAGTTGATGCGAGAATAGCAATAATAGGAATTATAGTGTCAAAACTTCACGCTTTTAGAGCTTCACGTAAATTTGTTGATGTAGAAGATCAAGCAGCGGACTATATCAATAAAGTAATTACTGAAATTGACGATTTACCTGAAGTTTATAAACAGACAGTAACTAGAATTTTAACAAACAAATACCCACTATTTCAACTCTCACCTCAAACGAGTAGCTCAGAACTGATTATGAAGTCTGTTATTATACACATTATTGGAGCGCATGCTTCTTTATCTTCAGATTCATCACCTTTGGCTGCTTATTTACATAAATTGCAAGAATGTCAGAATCAATATATTTTATCATGCCCGTCTGATGTTGAATCTGTTGTATTCAACGGTAAGCTTTCTTTATTTTCTTTATTGACTAAAATATCAATTTACTAAAAAATATGATGACTATTTCAGCAATTGCTTTCGGTGGAGTTTCCAGGTAATTTATCAAACTGAAAATGTATTAAAATGATTTGTTATTTTTATGCTAAATATTATTTACGTTCATAACAGATACGTATGTAAATGTGGATTCAAATATGTTATATCAAACTGTGGCGGAGCCGTCATTCAAAGTAAATGCCCAGAATGCAAAAATACTATCGGTGGTACAAGCTACAACATAGCAGCAGGTAACAGACGATTGGATGCCGCACCTATTTCCTCAGTGGCATCAAACGACCAGGCAGGATACATATCAGAATCAATCAATAATACATTGCAGTACTGTGTTCGTTCTATGTTACCAGCCTCTTATCGAATTCTGCATTTGTTCGTTCATGCTATTATTTCGGCATCGGCACCTTCTGCAATTGCCACCGCATTCATAAAGAAAAATAACAATGATGTTAATGACGTCGAGAAATATTGCATGAAACATATTAAGAATGATTGGAATATTCTTAAGCAAATTCTCGATGTTTCAGATGAAAATTTGGCTCTATTAATTCACCTAATTCTCACCGAAATGGTTAGTAATCCACCAACTCAAAATAATAAAATACTTGATACAGCAGTCTCCAGGAATGGATGGGAAAAAATGTTTTCGCAGACTTATGTTATTCCAAAAATTCGAAGTGTTACTGAAGCGACCACAAATTTCCGAGCTCAACTAGATCAGGCAATCCAAAACGCACAGATTACTAGCAATATTCTTGAAGGTGAAATAAATCAAACATTACCAATGGATGATGGATATTGTCGAGAATATTTACCACGGATTTTTCGATCAATTGCAAAAACTAGTTTTGAAAGTTTCAGGGCTTATTATAATAGAGACATTAAATATCATACTCAAGCCTTCCCATTCTTAGATATTTATTTTAAGCATTACGAAAAATTACCATATATCAAAAACCTTTACCCAATAGTCAAATTTGTTCAAATATTGGCATCACGACTTGAATATCGATTAACAAGGAAAGAGGCTAGCCGATTGACATTTAAAGATTTCATTGAAGATCATTCAATCAATGGTCAATTGCAAGAAACATATGAGTCTTTATCTTTAGCCTTTAATGATTTTTCCAATGCCTGGAATGAGACAATTGACCATGTGACTAGATATCAATGTCATCCACTTCCAGATAAAAAACCATATATTGATATTCATAGTAATATAGCATTTGGGTTGATGGAAGGAAGGGATACCGGAATTTATTTATGTGCAATTCTAGAATATTTGATTACTTTACAAAACAATTTTTTACAAGAAGTTATGACCATTCCTGGTGGAACATGCCCTTCTCTTAATTTCTTACGGGAACTTTCCTGGGTAACATACGAAAATGTCTCATCATCTTCCACAAACCCTACACTTAATTTAGCAATAGAGATACCAAGTCCTTACTTTATCCAATCCAAAAAGCTTGACACATTAAAAGAAATTAACTTTATCAATTATACGTGGGATAAAAATATTCTCCAATATAGCCAGCATAATCTTGGAATAGGTCGTGGTCGAGATATAATATATGATCTTCAAAAAATAGAAATGGAACTTGCTTATCAACTTGTTGCAGAGAAAGTTCATATAGCTGGCGGAGCTGAACAACAATTATATTTGGAACCATTTACGTACCATATGGAATTATTCCAAGGATCAATGAGAATCTTAGGAGAGATCAAAGTAATAATTCCACAAGAACCAATTCCATCTGACAAATTATCTTTAATTATTGGCACATCCAATAATCCATTTGCACCATACGTATATCAACAGCCATCGTTATCTAATTATTTCATTGATAATGCATCAGAACTTTTCTCATTCTTGGAAATTCTCATTTGTTTTATTAAAAGAACATCAATTGGAGATGGAAACTTGTTAATAAAAGACTTTGTAAACCAATGGATGAAACTTTCTACATTGGCAGAAAGTACAGGATTTAACTCATTATTAGGGGTCGATTTACAACTTAAACATGTAATAGCAATATATGAATTAGTCGAAGAACAAATAGCAAACATGGCAATTAAGTATATACATGAGAAATTCCGAGTTCCACTCAGACCTTCCATGGAAAATGAAATTATGAATGCGATAGATTTTGATCAAAAATCCACAAAACAACAAAGATTACCTGCTGAGGCATTTACTATAGCACTTAAACGATTTATGCAAAGATTCTTATCAGTAGAAAATAATAAAAATAATCATCCACTTTATACATATTTTACGGATATGACATTAAGTTTATGGCCCTCAGATATTGATGAAGAGTTAGTGGAAGAAATGTTTCCAACGTCTTTGCTAGTGGAGCATACCTATGAGGCCTATAAATTTACTATGTCTAGGATTGAGGTAAATAATTCAAGTATAAACTTTTATTGAATAGTATACATTAAATATGAAATTGAATGTTTTATAGGTATCGATGAAAAAGCAACTTTCTTCATCATTAAATAGGTCAAATACTATTAATTCAGGGTTGGTTCAGTCAACAGAATCTGTATCCAATAGAAATTTAGGATCTAGTGGAACTATTTAAAAACTTTCATTTTTTATAATTAGAATAATTTAAGCGGTTATATTTATAAACACCAAAGGACCAAGGGTCTATTCCTTTAATACTAACTATAAGATTTAATTTGACAAGAAAAAATTTCTTACCGTTATTAAATTAGCAATATTAATCATTAAATGAACTTCCTTTTACGCTTACGATAATACTGTATCTTGAGGAAGTTGAGAATTTCATTTGCAATCTACTTAGTATAAATATTCTTTTTTGTTCTTAAATTGTGTTGTAATTTGTAAGAAACGTGATCATTCAATCATATGTTTCCACGTGATTGTTTCATATAGTATTGAAGTTCAATAATACTGTAATACCCACCCAATAATACTAGTAGCACATAATTATTTTAGAATCATTTTGATAGTCCATGTTACGATTATAATCCTTCACCTGTTGGATTAGTCGTGTAACATTGACGGCTTCTCTTGTTCAGTGCCGGTATATAGTGTCTCGTATTAAAAGGGACCATTTTTACATTTTTTCGAAAAATAAGTTTTATTAAATTTATATAAATTTTGACATGATTGACGTTTTTCATTGTAAATGAAAGGCCTATCAAAGGCATCTTCCCCAGTATCGCGGTCAAAATTTTCACTTTCACGTGACCGCGTTTGAAAATCTTTAAATTCGTTTAAGTTAGGGTTAGCGTTTATAATAGGGCTAGGTTTTAGAGAGATAACAGTAAAATCACTCGAGGAATTTTTTTTGTTAGAGTTCAAAAGGTGGTTTCTTATGCAAGTTTTTGAGGAATAAGCGATTTTTGAAAAGCGAACGTTTTGTTTTGATCTTCCT
>CAJVQA010002621.1:0-21494 GCA_910591915.1 Cetraspora pellucida | reverse complement strand
AAAGTATTGATTGGGCAGCTTCTTTGTGCTTGTATAACCATTGTGTTGGAAAGGTAATAAGGTTGGAGACATGACCAGATTTAGTAAGATCGACTGTAAAGAGATATTTGTTAGTGAAGTCAGAGACAAGGAAGGTAACTGTAAAGATGAGTTTAACAGGGTCTTTTATGTTAATACTAATAAATTCTTTTGTATATTCAGTAGGAGGATTAGTAGTAGTTGAAGTTGTAGGTGAAGGATTCTTTGGAATAGCAGGTTTACTAGTAAAATAAGCTAACGGAGAGGAGAAAAAAGTGCTTAGGGAGGTTGTTTAGTTCAGAGTTTGTGGTAGATTGGTTTGTAGGTTTTCTACTGTTTTTTTGATGTTTTTTGGAGCTGACATCTTGTGTCAGTATGCTGAGTTAGTAAAAATGTAAAGATCCTTAGGACCATTTTCACTAAAGTGAGAGTTGTTTTTTAGAGTCCTGTTTTTGGTGTTGTTATTATTCAGGGTTGCTAGTGAGAGGTTTTTCTGAGATTGCCACCTCTTTTAGGTCAAGTTCAGTATTTAGAACAAGTTTAATTAAGGGCCCAAGATCAGTTTACTTATTAGTTATTGCTGTATTTGTGCTAGAAAGCTTTTTACTTTTTGTCCAGTTTTGGTAAAATGATCTACAGAGAAGAGTTCGAGTAATGAGTTTTATCTTTAGTAGTCAAAACAAATTCTAAATATCATAACTATAATTTTTACTACTATCTTTCTTTATATTACAAAACTGCTACAGAAAATCACAATATACAGTTCCTTTTCAAGAAGGAGTCAATCAATTTACTAACCAAAAACATCATTAATATTAAATTTTTTGTCCAAATTATTACTTACTTTAATGTTGTCAAAAACCAAAAATCAACCTATTTACAAATTATTAAATACTTTAATGATACTGCTTATCCAGCAGCTGAGAAATTTTTAACAAAAAAATTCAATTTTGACTTTCAATCTGTTTCCATTCTTGACTCACTCTTCTTATAATCATCTTTTTAAGTTCCTTGTTTTTTACAATACACATTGAAGCAGCTATTACCTTATTAAAAGATACAATCATTGTAGTTAATAAGGAAAATAAAATAAGTAGACAGGTGAACAAGTCTATTTATATAGAAGACCAAGTTAATGATAGTTAGACCCAACATACAGAGCAGACTATGGTACTTTGCACAGCTGCAAATACTAAGCATATAGTAATCAATTTTGTAGAAAACAATTTTGAAAGATTATTTACAACATCTTTAATCTTCTATGATCTTTATACATGCTTTAATAAATTCTTTCTTTATTATAATTTACCAATTCTTCCTCATAATCAAACTATTCAAACCTTAATTCAACATATTAATAAATATAATAACAACAAAACTGTATCTAGTATTACATTTTCTGTTAATTCATCTTATAATTAAACCCACATATACCTTCCTAATGATACTTTGTTGTCAAATTATATAATTATTGTCCTACACTTTCTTCTACTATTCTATAACCTCCTCCTTAAATCTAACTCCTTTAGCTTCATTTTTATTTTATCTGACTTCTTCTCCAATGACTATTACTCAACTTCTATCAATCATAACTCTACTTTACATTTTTTTGACTTAAGTTCTCATCATTTTAACCTAACTATTGCTATACACAATGTTAGAGTCTTTAATGATTCAACAAAAAGAGAAGCCTGGCAAGATTACTGTCTTAATAATGATATATCTATTGTTAGCATTACTGAAACAAAAATTTCTAACAAAACTAATCTTTTTTTTTGCAACAACTTTTTTACCTACTATTGGTCTAACTCTTTTACTTCCATAGAAGGAACAGCCATTATGATTCCTAATCATCTTAAACCTCATATTTACAGTATTCATACTCATCTAGGAGAAGCTATTGCATTTGATATTTTCTTTTAAAGCACTATTATACTTCACATTATCTCAGTATATCTCTTATCAATTGATATAACTATTCATAACTAAACCTAAAATACAGTAATCAACTGAATTTAACAAGCTTCTAAACTACATCTTCATTCTATTATCCTTGGTAATTTTAATACATAGAATCATACTTATAGTTCTTCTTTCAAATATAAACTTATCAACTTCCTTAATCATTTCAATATGCATGATATTAGAGCTTATTTTAATAATAAACACTTTATTTAATCTAACAATATTAGCAGTAGTCACATTGACTACATCTGGACTGACCAATTTAATATACAATTTCTTCTTTCATATAGTTTTGACAACAGTCAAACCTCTATCTCAAGTGACCACTTAAATTTTATTTTCATCTGAACATTCCCACATGCTTATAGTAAACCTTTACAGAAACATACTGGGATTAGTCATTGTATATTCAATTATAAAATGATGACTACAGAAAACTAAAACTTTTTTGTTGATACTTTAATTCAACAACTTTTATTACACAAAACTCCTATTAACAGTACTACTGATAAAAGTATTGAAACTATTTGGCACAAAATTCAATATTTTATAATCTATACTGCCACTTATATAATCTCTAACAAAATCTCCTGTAAACAAAATTATGATCACCAATACTCACTCCATAGTACTCTATTACATTTCTCTTTTAAAAAACTCAGACATATTATTATACTTGTTAAAAAACTCATTCAATCCTTTAACATCTCAAGTATTAATCAAAACATCTCTCAAATTAATAAACAGTTACAATATGATTTTCAATTACTCATTCTACTAACCTCTTCTGTATTTAACTATGGCTTTAACATGTCCAGTTTATTTGAAAACAACTCTACCATGCCCATTATCTTGAAAACTCTTTGTTACTTTTATAATAAATCAATAAAGCCACTAACAAAAGATGTGTTACTCTTATAACACATCCTACTTATGCTATTAATAGTATCCTCAATTACTATTATCAATTTATTCATTTTTCAAACATAAATTACCAAACTAACTTATTACAGATGCATCACTTATTAAACAACATGCCCAATCTTATTTTTATAATTGGACTGCACTTAGACCTATTAATGAAACCCTCTTTAATAATTTTTGAAAACAACAATACCTTTCATTTTCTCATATCAATTCCAATTGGTATTATTTACTTAACACTTTCATTACTAATGAAGAACTTCTTCAAACTCTTTTACAACTACCTAATAACAAAGCCTATGGTCCTATAGATATTAGTTATGAAATGCTTAAACACATTAGTTTTCAATGCACTTCTACTATTACTGCTTTCTTTAATTGTTGTCTTCTTGACAACAAAATTTCTAAACAATGAAAACATAATAGAATTTTTCCTATTTCTAAATGCAACATCTTTAATGGTGACCTTAATCTTACATGACCTATCAGTCTGATTGAACACATTTGCAAATTTTACACAAAAATTCTTACAAATGAGTTAGTTCTGTATTTTTTTTAAACCCTATTCTTTCACCTTTTAACTATGTTGCATTCCTTAATAATAATACTTCAATTTCTATTCATATTCTTAATAATCTTATTAAAGATGCTATCTGTAATTACAAAGACATTTGGTTATTTTCACAAGATATGAGCAAAGCATATGATTCTGTAAACTTTGCTCTTTTTAAATATTCATTCTCTTATCTCTATTTCCTTCATTCATTATTAATATTCTTATTGATCTTTTTACTGATTATTATAACCAAGTTATTACCAATTTTGGTCTTACTTTCTCTTATTTAGTTTACAATAATATTGACCAAAGTGAAACAATTACACCTTTATTATGATGAATTTATTATGATCTATTTATTTTATACATATACTTAAAAGTTCCTGAGTATACTCTACAATCTACTTGGACCACTAATCTAAAACTTCAAACAATTAATTTATTACAAAAACAATGCTCTGTTCTAGTATATATGGATGATACTCTTTGGGTCACTTTCTTACAAACTGAGTTATCTCATATACTATCTATAGCTGAATCATTTTATGTTATAGCAAACATCCAAGTTAATCTCTTAAAATCCATTCTGATTACTAATAACTCTCTATCCTAGTATACTTCTATCTCTTATAATAATTATTTACTTCCATTTCATTCTTTTAAACAATCTTTCAAATTCTTAGATTGCTTGTTTACTTTAGATAATAGGTAATTTAAACAAACAAAATTAATTATCTCTAAATCCTCCTACCTTATCCAAATTACAAAAACAAAACATATAACTGATTCATATGCCTGCTATATTATTAATACAGTTAACATCCCTACTATTGAATACCACTTACATAATATTGTTATTAACCAACCTATTTGCAACAAAATTTTTACTTAACACATTGGTTTTGTTAAGCTTAAAGCTAAACTTTGCTGTATAATACTATTCAGTACCCTATTACATTCTCAAATCTACAATATTAAACATATCTGGAATATTCAACTACAACACTATATGCCCAATCTTCTCAAACAAGTTAACAATTATGATCTATTAGGCACATCTACTTGTATATATATTAACATCTCCAAAACAACCTCTGGTCTTCTACTAATATTTTTCTTTATCCTAAACCAACTATTGATGGACTCAATCGATTAACCACAAACTTCAAAATAATACAACTTATCAAACATATAGGCTGGACTTTTTTAACTAATCCAATTTATAACATCCCATACACCCTAAATGATAAAACTAAATCTCTTGAATCTTTTCTTTCTTCTTATCTAAAATACTCTATTTTTAAAAAACAACTCAAACACTATAAACTTCTTTTTCTGGATCAACTTACTACTCATGACAACTTATGTTTTTTGCACTAGCAATGCATTTCCCTAGACTTACAAAATTCCAAAAGGTGTTATATCACAATGGTTTATTATCCTGAGGACATTACTACAAGTTACTTCTACCAATGCAATCTATATAATCATTATAATTTATCTTCTATAAACTACTTTTGCTACTCTATTGGCCACTTTATTTCCAATACTAAACTTTGTTTACTTACTGTTCTTGATAACCAAATAATTATTGATAGGCTAGAAGGTACAATACACCTACTGGTCTTACTCTTATTAACTACTGGCACTATTTATTCTAGTCTCAGTTCTCTAATCTTTACCCTACTCCTTCTTTATTACTATATTATATACTAGATGCCATCTTAATTTAAATACAATTGCTAATAAATGTACTATTTTCATTTCTACTAACTTGGTTACTAAACTGCTTTGTCACATCAATCCTGACAAAACTCTTAACCTTTATGCAAACTTTCTCAATATTGCATACTCTGTTGCTCTTTAACATCCTTTATATATTCTACCTCCTCTCTCATTTACAATTAATTTACAACAACTACCTTCTATTTTTGAAACATGCCTATTTGTTAATAATCTTTAGACTATTGCTTACTCAAATTACAATCTATTATCTATTTCATTTTATACTGATGGTTCTGTTATTGATCTTGGTATCTCTCAATGCTCTATAGGTATAGGTTGGGTTCAAGTTGATAATTCTACAACTATTAATTCATTTCAGACACAAGTTAAATTGTGACTATACTTTTTAAAACTAAAATTCTTGCTATTCTCTTAGCAATTATTACTGCTTCTAGACAATGCTCTGTTTATATATTCACTTACTTACAATTAGTAATCTCTAAATATTATAATATCTGCTAATCAGTATCTACTCTTTTTCATACTCATACTTTATATTTTTCCATCTGGCAAACACTTATTAACTTTATCAAGTCTTATAAAATTCAACTTATTTTTTATAAAATTACTATACACCAATATGATCTATTTAACAACCTCACTGATCAACTTGTTCATAATAGAGTATGGCAACTTAGTAAAGTGGATAAGTTGTCAACCCTTCAAGTGGTAGGTTGGGAGTTCAAAACCCACTGATGGTAAAAATTTGGAAAACCACCTATGTTACATTGGTGTATACGAGCATCTGTGCAATGCTAGAGTTATACAGAGGAATGCAAACTGGCATTGGGCAGTGCAAACACAAGATAAGTCCTTGAAACCAGTACTACGGCAACAGCTATCTATTGATTAGTTGGGATCAGTACCTGTAACATGGTCACACCAGATAACTGGCAGGTCATGAGGCATCTGTGGCTATGTAAATCTGTGAACTGGGATAACTGGAAGCCCACTTGGGAAGACTTGAGTAGAGAGATAACATAGATCTTCAACAGTACTACTGTAAAGGCTAGACCTAGGAAATGGATACCAATGTGGAAGGAATTGGGCAGGCAAGAACCTCAGGTGAGGGGTACCACTAACCAGGCCGCCAGAAGTCAAATCAGAGGAAAAGGACCTTGGGGGCAGACTCTGGGGTACCAGAGACAGGTTACAGTCCTACCGGGCTATCTGGATTGGGAGTCTAAGGTTGAAAACAGGGTATACTAAAGTACTAAGGATATGCTGTGAAGTCAGTGCTGGGATCTGGATAAACTTTGCAAGGGCAAGCCCTGTTAACAAGATACTAATGTTGGTAGTTAGTTAGCAAGGGGCCTTTTGGAGCCCTACAAGTTAGATGACATACTCTGAAATGTGTAACAGCTTGATGGATGTACAGACAGGAAGGTCATGGTTAGGTTAGACGGCACTTAGGTGTATGGGAACTTGTGTGTGCTATTTGTTAGTATAAGTATAGGGTTTCAGAGTGTTTAAAATAGGTAATCTCCTAGTAGATTGCAGGTATGGCAGCTAGTGTAGAACCTGCTATACAGGCAGACTACTTAAATTAGACAACTAAAAGTTGTATATGTAGCTAGTTGTATACTCAACTTGTACAAGTTATATAATCATAATTAAAATATAATAAAGACAATAGTCACCAATAACTATGGCCTTAGTGAAAGCAAAAAAAAAAAAAAAAAAACTTGTTCATAATTACCAAATATTATCTTACCTAACATTTTTAACTAATAATTTTTATAATCTTAACTATACTCCTTTTATTGATGAATTTTCTATCAAAATTCCTATCTAACACTCTATTCAAACTATATGCCAAGCCTATATTATAAAATTTTAGACATTTTAATATTATTTTCAACAATGGTCTACTATTGTATTTGATATTAACTGGGAAGCTAATGGTTTTATATTAACAACAATCAAAAAATTTTTAACTTTGCTTACAGCTTTTATTCATCTAGTCTGAAAACTTTCAAGTTAAATTTCTTACAGATAAACTTTCTGTTCTTTATACTCTTCATAAATGTAATTTTTCATTTTCTTTTTTTCTGTTATCAATGCAACCAAACTAGCTCTTCACTTTATTGAATAATCTGCCTATTAACCCAAACAATTTACTACTTAATCTTCAATTTTCTTAACAGTATTTTAAATACAACTAATCTTAATATGCCTGCCAATCTTGTTTCTGATTTATATACTGAAATTCTTAAACTTAACTTTTCAAACTGCATAACTCTTCATATATACCTTTCCTTATTCTACCCTATTTGTTTTAGTTTTTATTGATATTATTTCTACTATCTACAATGCTTTTATCTCTTATTATACTGCTACTACTTTTTTTTTTTAACCTTAAGCAGTTACACTAGTACTTTATTAAGATTCTTGAAACTATATACATTTATAATTATATAGAATTTTCCAATACTCAAGTCTAGCATCACTTGGCCACCCTATTGGTACCTAAGTGCAACCTGCTATACTATCTCAGTTAGAGATAGACTGTTTGTCTAATTACTTAAAGCCATACCAGAAAGGTCTTCCTCTTTTTGTAACAAGCATATCAATTGTCTTTCAAACTTCTTTTTTCATTTGATTCATTTTTCTACTTTCTTTTCCTTTTCTTCTTCTTTTATCACCTTATTCTTTTTTGCTCTTTTTTTTAGTCTTCTTTTAGTTCAAGTCTCTTTTTTCATTTTGCTTGTTATATTTACTTTCTTTTCTTATTCTTGTACTTTTTCATATCAGACTTTTCATACTTGGTCATAGAATGTCTTTTACACTGTTCTTGTTACTATATCTATGCATTTTTGTGTTGCCTGTCTATTTAGAATCTGACCAATCCTCTTTCCAACTTTGTTTATTGTTAGCCCTTTTATAAAGCTATTCTATTAGTAATTTTTTCTGCTTCTATTTTTCCAAATAATGCTTCATATAGCACTAGAGACAGGATTCTAATTTTTTCATATTCTTTAAGACTATTCTATACTGCTGCTGTTGCTACTTTTTGAATCCTCTTTCATAGGCTCCTTTGTTTGATGCAGCTTGCTAAATGTGTTTAAGTTTCCTTTTACTTTTTTGATATATTTAGTCATTGTGTATATTTCTGGTCTTTTTCTATTTAATTCTTCTAGTATTGGCAAACTATTCATTATGCATTTAATTGCTATTGCTCTTCTTGTACTAAGTTTTCTTGTTGTGCAATGTACACCATTTGTTCTATTTATCTTTTTCTAAAAGCTTAACCAATTATATTAAGTGTTCTCAGTTTCTGGCTCTAGTGCTTGAATTGGGTTTGTTTTTCTCCAACTAGCTTCAATTCTGATATTTGTAACTATTTTGCAAAGAAGTCTTGTTGGTATATCAACTTTTCTGTTTTTTCACTTTAAGTAGTACTCTAGCTTGTTACACTTGATCTTATCTATAAATATTATCCTTCTACATGTTGCTTTTTTTTTTGCAAACATATTTGCTCAGTCATTCTACTTATCATTATTATAGCTTTTAACCTTAACTAATTTTATTCTATTGTTCTTGCTTTTGAGTAGATATATGATATTTATTATCCATATCATGTTTTTCTTTCTTATAACCTTGTCATCTTCTATTTCTTAAATTGCTCTGTTAATATGTCTTAGTGCTATAAGGCTGTCTGTATGCACTTCTATACACTTCTTCTCTGGTATGATTAGAATTGCTAACCATATTGCTGTTAATTCTGCTATTGTTGCTAAAGACCATCTTTCAAGTTTCAGTAATATATCTTCTTCTGACCAGTTTTCTCTGTTACTAATTTGATCCAACTGATGCTTATCCTTCTTATATTATTCTCATCTTTCTCTTTATATAATGCTCTATTTGTATAAAGTATATATTTATTTTTGTTTCTTCTTTTGTTTCTTGTTAGAACTTCTATTACATAATCTGTAACTTTACTATTGAACTTTTGTTTCTTAATTAATTCTGTCTCTAATTCTTCTACTTGTTTTAGCTCAATCAAACTTCTTTTTTCTTGTTTTTATTCCTCTATTGTTCTGTTTTTTAGCATTTGTTTTAGTGTTGCATTAATCTTATTACTGTTTTTCTCTACTAATGTTTCTAAAACTGTCTTTATATTATTGTTCTATTTTATCTATTTTTATAATTATCCATTATTTGTTCTGTTCTATTTTCATATCCTTTGTATTTACTTATTTTAGTATATGTCTTGCCTTCTACTTTCTGTAATAACCAATTCTCAGCTAAGATTTTTTTCTTTTCTTCTTTGATATCTTACTAAGTTGCTGATAGTGCCTTGGTCTATATATAAACTACTTCTTCTTTCTTCTGTCTTTAATATCTTTGCCCAGTTAATCATTAATACCTGTGTATTGTAGTCTTTGGTCTTGTACTAGTCATATATTTCTCTACTTGTTTGTGTTATCAACATCTTTTTCTCTATTTTGCTGAACTATTTGGCTTTTTTCTCTTTACATGATAGTCTTAGAAGACTTTTAAGCTGTCTCCACATAATTAGGTTCTCTCCTTTTATATTTAACAGTTAGTTTAAATATATTAAATCCTATTTATTTATTGCACTACTATTTATTGTCTATGATTTAGCTCTAATTAAGTCTCTTATACTCATTCTGTATCTGTATACTTTTCACAGATGATTTTCTGCTTTGGTCTTGAGTCTATTGATGTTGTGATATGCAATTTTTATTTCTTTTCTTTCTTTTTTCCATTTCTCTTTAATTGCTTGTATCTTGTTTTTGCATTTTCTACTTTTTCTTTTTCTTCTTTTTTCTTTTTTTGAATTAGAAGATTTTTCTTTATTTCTTTCCTTAAAAGTTCTTCTCTCATTATGCAAAAATCTTTGATCTTCTCATCTATATTCATAAGCTCAACTTGGGCACCCTTAGAAGTGATTGGCCAGGCCTTCTTTTATACCTAGCTGAGTATTCTCTAGTCGATTTAGTCTGTCCAAGATTTGGCCTAAGACTTCTTTTATCTGCTTGTTTTTGCATATACTTGTATGTTTAGCCTTGCCTTCCTTTCAATTACATTTCTATTATTTCTTTCTGCATTTGTGTTTTTGGCTTCTAACCATTCTTCTATATTCTGTAACTGGGAATCACTTTCTATTTTGTTGTATTCTCTGTTTAGAACATGCCTATTTTTGTTCTGGCTTTTTTCATTTATATTGTTTTTATCTTCTAACCACTCTTCTGCAACTTGTATTTTGGGGTTATTTTTTATTTCTGTGTATCTTCTATTCTGCCTTTGGTTCAATCTTTCTCAGCTTTTTTTTCCTCTTCTACTGACACTTTCTTTTTTTTTTATTTCTCTTTTTCTTTTGTTTAGCTATGATACTTGAAAGTTATTATATCTAATTGGTTTTGATTAAGCTGCCTTCATTTCCTTTTCTATTGTGAATGTAATTATTGCTGTCCTTCTTTGATTTCCATTTCTGTTTAGTAGAATGTATACTGATTTTGCATCTTTGTTTCTTAGGCATCATAGTAGCAAAATTTTTGAGGCATTGCTTGGCAGCTCTGTTATTTTTGCTATATACTGTTTTTGCTTTTATCTTGCTTCATAATTTTTTTTATCTTCTGTTACTCTTACCAGTTGGTTATTTTTAACTGGTATGGACCATGATATGTCTTCTTCTTCTGATTCTTTTATTTGAATTACTGCAAAAAACTTGTATTTGGATCTCTTAATTCTTACTATATGTGCTTTTTTAAATCTTTTGCATATATATTCAATCTTTTTTCTGTTTATATCTACTAGTAGATTCTAAATTGTTATATATTTATATTCTTGTATTTCTTATTCTTTAGTATCTATTTGTTCTTTTGTAGATTCTTTTTTATTTTTTTGCTATTTATATTTCTTCTTCTTTAATTTTAATATATTGTTTCTTTCCTTCTGATTTTTTTTGTCATGTGTTTTCTCCTTTTCTTTCTTGTCTATTTTTTCTTCTTTTGCGATCATTCGGTACCAATTTTTTCTTTTTCACTAATTTTTTGTATTGCCTCATTTCTGTTATACTTATAGTTGAAGTCTATCTCTATCTATAGGTTTTCTCTTTTAAAAACTTCTTTAATGTTTTTGATATGCTTATTATTTTTTAATGATTATTTAATAAAATTGTATGTTCTTCTTTGGTCTTCTCAGGTATATTATGTGCTCATA
The DNA here is from genome assembly GCA_910591915.1 of Cetraspora pellucida. Taxonomy (NCBI): domain Eukaryota; kingdom Fungi; phylum Glomeromycota; class Glomeromycetes; order Diversisporales; family Gigasporaceae; genus Cetraspora; species Cetraspora pellucida. The sequence continues at coordinate 10,057 of CAJVQA010002621.1, read as the reverse complement.
TATTTGCAAGCAGACTGTACCCACATGCTTTCTTTAAGCAGTACTCCAAATATATCAATTTCTCTTATGTTTCTTGTTTCCTTCTTTTTTTTTCTTTTTCTTTTGTTGTTAATCTCTGTCTTGATTCTTTTCTATTTATTTCTATATTTTCTTGTTCCTGTTCTTTTTTCTGTTCTTCTTTTTTTTCATTATACATAGATGATTTAGCTTCTACTTGACTATTATTTGTTTGCCCTATCTTTATATCTACTTGTTTTCTTACCATCTCAATACTTGCTTGTATATTTTTGTTGATTTCTTTATCCTCTTCTTTTCTTTTTCTTGTTTCTTCTTTTAGCTCTTCTTGTTTCTTTTTTCTTTCATTTGTCTGCTATTAATTTTTTTTTTTTTATACTTATTCTATCTTGATATTGTTTCACAAAATCAAGCTTTTTTCTAGGCTGTTCTCTTTCTGCTTTTTCTAATATTTCTCTTATTATTTGCAAAAGCGTTACTTCATTTGAGTCTTGTTTTGTAAGTGCTGTAATAATATTATCTTCTCTACTTGGTATAGCATATGCCTTGCTTGCTTCATTAAAGAAGATTATATTATGCATACTGTTTATAGTCTCATACACCTTTCTTGTAAAGATTGCATTAAGGCTTACTCTATATTCTTCTGGCAAACTTTTGTTTATGTTACGCAATTGTTTTCTATATGCTTCTATATCACATGTTTTATCTAGTCTAAACTGGTTTGATGTATGTGTTTGTTTGTTTACTTTGTCTGTCCTATTGTGACTTTTTGTATAACTTGAAGGATCTATGATACAGAGTTATAGCAGTTTCTTAATTTTTCAAGAAAAAACTTTTCTACATTTCATTAAAATTCTTTATATGCTGTTCTCTACTGTTGTTCTAGTTTCTCTTCTATATTCTCCTATTAAACTATGTGCAAGTTTTCCTATTCTGTCTTTTTTGTTAGTATCTTAAGTCTTGTTTTCTAGTCTAGTTGTTATATTTTTCTTATATTTTGTTTCCTGGAATTTTTGGTTTAGGGATTTATAGAGAAAAGTTCTGAATTTTTTTGTTATTACTTTTTCTATTAAATTTCTTCTTTACTTAAACTAATAAATATACAAACAAATATAGATCTCATATTGTATTTCACATTCTGCACAGTTTCAGACTATACTCCCTACTAATTTAACTTATAGTCATTCTTCTAGTCTATCTCCACCTTCTATTTTAATACTACAAATTATTATTAAAATTGATCTTTGAACTATTTAATAAATTAAATATTATATCTCTCTTTCTTATATTATTACTCAAATACAAATCTAGATGAGCCTTGGTCACTCTTGTAGGTTTAGATCACAGATTATATATTTGAGTTTTTATGCTTTATATGTAATTTAAAAGCAAGCTTTTTTTTGTAAAAACTTCAATTAAATTTAATAAAGTTAAAGACATGGCCTCACCATTAATATTTAAAAAAAAATAAAAAAAAAATTTATTATTTTTTTTTTTTATAGATTTAATTTAATTTTTTTTTAATAATATTTCAAAAAAAATAATAATAATAATTAAAATTAGTTACTTAAAAACAATAGTTTTATAAAAAAACTGTAACTCTTTCTGCAGATTATTTGTATCAAATTTTTGCTAAAACATTTAATTATTTCTAATTATTTTATTAAGTTAACCTTATTTTTGTTTTTAAGTAAACTTGTTTAAAATACTTTTTTATTTTTAGATAACTAAGCTTCAAGCTTCAACAACATCTTGCTGCTAAAAAAGTTACTAAAACTAAAATTTTAATTTTGGTTATTTTCTTGAAATTTATTAATTAAATATACTTTTCACTTTAATAATAATTTGTTCAGCTTACTGAAATAAATATTTGTTATATATTTTATCAAAAAAGGACTAAAACTTATTGAGATATTAACAAAAAAGTAAAACTAAAATCTGTCTTTATAGGATTTTTCAAAAGCAATTTTAAAAAAACTTGTTAGATTGCTCTAGAAATTTTACTTTTTTGGCATTTATTAAAATTTCTTTAACATCTAATTATTTTTTTCAATTATTTTACATTTTTCAGATTTTTTCTAAACAGACTAGAAACTTTGAAATTTAACAAATTTTTCTAGAAACCTTAGTTTTACAAATAATTTAATAAATTTTAAACATTACAAAATTATTTAGTATTTATAGTTATACAAGATACCTATCTTGGTAACAGTTATATCTAATACTATTAATCTTAATTACTTTTACCAAAAATGTTCTAAAAGTTGATATTGAAATCTATAAAGACAACATAAATATATTATATCCTATTCTTTCTAATGACAACCTAGTAATTGTATAACAACTGAACTCAAAAGTGATATTAAAAGTAGTTATTTTTTTAAAACACTATTAACAAGTTCTATTGTTAGTTGTCTCTGTATAAAATTTTATACATACCTTATTTAAGTAACCAATTAAACATATAATGAGAATGAAGCAATTATGTAATTAAAAAAACTAAAGATAAAAAATCTTTAGTATACAATTTTATAAATTCTACCAAATTCATTTCACCATTATCTTGTTTATCTTCTGCATCTATTACACACCAACATATATGTACTATATGCAACTTATCCATTAACTATAAAGTAACTAACAATCAACACTACTTAGCATTTGAATCTATCCTTTTTTAATAATAAACATTAACATAAATCATGTACTTAACCTCAATTTAATTATTAACAAAGTACTTTTATATCTTAACAAAGCACCTCTACATCTCAACAAAGTTTATATACTATTCTTATCCAAAAAATTTAACAATTATTCTTTAAATACAGAAACCTATTATCATTTTAACTTAATTCTTTAACTTCAATAAAAAAAATATAAACAATACTAATAATAATATAAATATCAATAACACTTTATCCAGTAGCCAAAATTAATAACAATTGCTATAACAATAAGACAATTAACAACAACAACTACTACAACAAAAATAACTTAAACAAATACAGTTAAAAGAACAACAACAACAATAAAAATAACTTTTAAATAAATAACAAATCAAATATTTCTAACAATCAAAATAACATTAAAGCTAATCCAATATTTGACTGGCTTACCAACTTTTTTATTTCTGAAATAATAAAATCCAAAATCCAACTTGAAATAAATTTCTCTAGAAAAATATTTATCTTCTTAAACAACACTTATATAACTTCTATTCTGACAAGAAAATTAAATCCAAAACTAACAATTGTAAAGTGCTTAAATCTAGCTTCTATTATATTATTCATATAATGACAAAAAGTAGATCTGAATTTTTTGTTGAATTTATTTAACAAAATAATTCTAAAACTAATAAAGCTATTACTATTCCTTTTAATATTCTCAAAGATATTCTTAAAAAACTAATCTCAACTTTTATAACAGTTCTTTTTATAAAGCTCAATTACTCAAAAATCTTTGTCTTATCTACAACTATTTTATCTTATACAAACTAACACAGATTATAACTTTGTATTAATCTTATATGTATTTATCTATACTTCTCTAATAATTATTAAGTAATAAAAACTAAAAAAAATAAACTCTTTTTGCAAATCTATTATACAAAAATTAACTAAAAAATTTTTTCATCTAAAAACATTTATAACTATTTAATTTACTAAGACAACCTGTTCTAGGTTTTTAAGTAAACATGTTCAGCTTATCCTTTTACATATATTTTGTAAATATTAGGTTTCTATATTTTAAACTTATTAAGGAACTGTACTAACAGCCTTTGGCTTCCAGTTTATAACTTTTAACCATCTTACAGTTTCTACTGCAACATATTCAACAACACTTTGATGACTGGACAGCTCCCAGAAACATTTAACTACAATTATCAATACAATATAACAACAAGAATACTAATCTAAACCAAAAATTGATTCTACATAATATCAACTAGCACTTAAGGAATTTTCTTTTATAGAAATTTTAAAAGCTATTAATTAACTCCCCAATAACAAAGTATATGAATCATCAGGCATTAGCTATAAGATAATTAAATATGCTAGAACAATATTTCTTAATACAATTATAGTTCTTTTTAATCACTGTCTTACATCTGGTCAAATTCTAAATCAATGAAAAGAAGGAAGAATCTTTCTTATCTCTAAAAAACCTATCTTTGATAGCAACTTAACTAATATCAGATCTATTAGTTTACTTAAAAACATTAAAAAATTCTATATCAAACTTCTCACTAACTGACTTAACTACATTTTTATTCATTATAAAATTCTGTCATCTTTTAACTATAAAGCTCTACCTAATAACAGCATAGCTATTCTTATACACATACTTAATAATATTATTAAAGAAGCTTCTTGTAACTTCAAACAACTTTGGCTCTTATTTCAGAACATGAGCAAAACTTATGATTCTGTAAACCTCATACTCTTTACCAAATCTTTATTACATCTACATATGCCATCTAATCTTATAAATATTTTTACTAATTTGCTTACCAATTAACAGAACCAAGTTATTACAAATTTAGGCTTTACTAACTCTTACAATGTTAAAAATAGCATTGATTAAGAAGAAACTATAACTTCATTGTTCTGGAAAATTTAGTATGATCCTTTTATAAACAAAATAGCTTCAGACTTTTTAGAATACATTTTGGCCACAAAGTAAAATACTAGTCTGCTCTGACTAAAACTTTAACAACTTCAAACCTTAGTATCTGTATTAGTATATATGGATGATACACTTTAAATAGCCAAATCTGAAAAAGAATTACAATGAATTATTGTCATAGCTACCTCCTTTTATTATATGACTAACATTCAAATTAACTTAACTAAATTAATTTTTATATCAAACACATCATTTACAGCTCCTATTTACTTTTTTAGCTTATTGCTTATACCAATTCCTGCAAACCAACTATTTAAGTTTTTAGAATATTGGTTTATGTTTAATAATCTATATACAAAATAAAGCTAACTAATTTATGATGAAGTAATCCAACTTATTAATATCACTAGCACAAAAAGAGTTACAGACAAACAAGCTATCTATATTACTAATACCATAATTATTCTTACTATTGAATACAGATTATATAACATTATTCTTAAATACTTTATTTGTAATAGCATTTTATCCAAATATCTTATCATAATCAAACATAAAGCTAAACTCTTTTATACCAGCCTCAATAATACTATTCTTAACTCTTATATATATAATGTATATAATATTTGAATATCTAACTACAATATCATATATTTTGCTTTCAACAAAAAATTAATGACTCTAAAATTCTTGGTATTTCTACCAAAATCTAACTACAGCAACTTCAAAACAACCTTTGGTCTGCTACTAATATTCTTTAGCATAGCCAACCACTTATAGATAAATCTAACAAACTTATACTTAACTTCAAAATCATACAACTTCTACAACATCTTGGTATATGAATTTTAGCCAACTTTAATGTCTTTTGGCCTAATGCTTTTCATGATGAATATTAACTACTAGAACAAATACTCAGTTAATATCCCAAATACTATACTTTTGAAAACAATTTCGAAAAAACAATATATTTTATTTAAAGTAATTATGTACTATAGATAATAGTACATTACTTAAATGATATTATCTTTTACCAAGACTTCACAACCTAACAAATAAAAGGCAACCTCTCTGGTTTACCTATCTGAAAGATACAATTTTATCTGACAGATTACATCACCTAATTCTTCAACTTTTTAATCTTCAGAAGTTATTGCTTTTGCATATAACACTTCACCAATCAAGAAAAAACTTAAACTTTGGCTACTTACTTACAATAATGATAATAAAGAGATTATTATTGGCAAAATTTGCAAATATTTTCCAAATACAAACCAGTTTTCTATCTCATATTAGAATATGAATAGTGACTTAAAACATAATTACTATTATTTTCTTCTAGACTAAACTATACACTATGTACTGAATACTATTTTAACTCAAATAGAGTTAAGCAAATATATACAATTAACATTTTAGCAACTATCTGTACTAGCTTTCTAAGAAAAAAAACTTCAAACTTAAACTTAATGCTAACTATCTAGATCTTATTTATTTAACAACAATTAAACATTCTTTATGAATCCTATATAACTATCCTATTATTAATAGTTTGAATTTACTCTTTGTACTAGTTTAGTATCTTTTTTTTAAAAAACTTATAAAAAATCTAAAAAATTAAAAAACCTAATTTTTTTTATATATAAAAATCTGATAAATATTCAAAATTAGTTTAGCAGTATTTTTTTTATATTATTAAGAAAATTATTTTTTAAAAAAATTTTTTAAACATGTGATTTTTTATAATTTTTAATATACTAAATTTAGTACACTTTTTAAATATATTTATTTTTATAAATTATTAATAAATTTTATAAATTATTATTTTATTATAAAGAATATATTTGGGGCTTATTATATTTAAAATATTATTATTATTTATATTGTAAAAAATATTACTTGTATTATAAAATAGTATGTAGTACTAATTGAAAATTATTACTTTTTTAGGTATATTATATAGATTTTTAAAATTTTAAATAAGATTGAAAATTTTTTTTACTAAATAAATTTTTTTAAATTTTAACAAAAGTTATAAAAATATATTATAATTATAAATAATTAAATACCTCTTATATTTAATAAATATATTACAAGTAATTTATAACTAAAGTTTTAAAAATAATCTAGTTTTTTTATTATAAAAATTTATAAATAATTTATAAAATATATATAGACTAAATTTTTAGTTTCTAAAAACAATTGTATAAAATTATAAAAAATATTTAAGAATATTAAACTTTTTTTATACAATTGTATCTATTTAACAAACTATAAAATATTATTTAAATATATAGTTAGCTTTTAAAATTTTTAAATAATTAGCTTTAAACACTATACTAAATTTAGTACAATGTACTAAATCTAGTATAAATAAATCCAATCCATTAACATATCAAACTCTACAATCACAGAACTCTTTAAACCTAACAATTGCTTAAACAAACTTAAAGAAATTTTTCATAATAACTTGTCATATAAGGAATTAACTTTTATATTAATGAATCAGTATCTAATATTGGAACTAAACAAAGCTCAATGGATATTAGATGAGTTCAAATTAATAATAACAACCAAGTCCTTTATAAATTTTTAGCTAAAATCTATTTTTAGTTATTAGCTTATAAGATAGAGTTCTTTTTTATCTTATCTGCAATCTCAATTATACCTCATAATACAATATTTCAAATCTATACTAACTCACAATTAGTTATATTTAAGTATTACAAACTCTCTACATAACTTAATAACCCAAACAAACTCTTTAAATTTAATATATAACCTTTATAGTATACACTTCTTAATATTATTAAATTCTTCAATTTAAATATTAATTTTTACAAAATTCAAGCTTATACAGATAATATCTTTAATAACATAACTGACTCTTTAGCAAAACAATATATCTTCTCTCTGTCTTTAAACTTTCAATATATAAACATTTATAACTTTTTTCATATTCTATAATAGAAATAAAATCCTGTTGAGCTTTTTATTTGATACTTTATTAAAAATATTTATAAAGCTCACATATTGACAATATGGTTTTTACAAAAAAGAAACAATGAATAGTCTTATATTAATTACTACATAAATTGGCAATCAACATGGCTATATCTTAATCATAACCAAAACTCTCATCTAATTTTACTATTTTCAAACTTAACCAATCCAAAATCTTTAAAATCAAAGTTTTACTAAATGAATTACCAACATACTTTTCTTTTTATAACATATATTCAACTATCTTTACAAATACTAACTGCTTCAGATGCAATCTTCCTAACTCTTATTCATACTGCCTAACCTGTTTCAATTCTTTTCTTATTACAAACATTATTAATTTATTAATTTAGTATATTTTATCTAAAGTAAATCTTGATTTATCTACTGATTAGCTTTATGAACTTATTTGAAAAATTCAAAAACATTCTTTATTTAACTAAATACTATTTCAAGCAAACTCTTTCTATTTTGATATTATTCTTAAAGGTCTTATACCCAAAATCTTAATTAAAAGAATTCATAATTATAATATACCAACTAAGATAGCTTCACAAATCATTATTTAAATACTTCTTGATATTAATAATCAAATTTATAACCAAATATGGAAACTATACTGTATTGATCTCTTTAACTAAAAAAAGAATAACAATATTACATCTTTTTAAACTTATAATATTCATAATATTTCATAGCAGATACAACAAACTAGACATTACAAAAGATCACATACAAACTATATATACTCATATTTATATGAAATAGCAGATCAATTACACTTACATTCTAATACTTGTTCATTAATTGGACAGGCTATTAGGAAAATCAATATATAGTCAACACTTTGGATTAATTATAATACATCTTATAATCATATTTTAACATTACAAATCTAAGTAGGCCTTGATCACCATAATCAGTTTAGATTACAGATAAAGTTGTTTAAGCTTAAATTTTTATATATAGTTTTTATTTTGTATTTTATAATCTTAGTATATCTTTAATATATAGTATATTAATATATACAACTAAAATTGTTAATAAAGATATAAGCATGACCTCATCTTAATACCAAAAAAAATAAAAAATAAAAAAATTTCTGTATAAATATTCTGTATCAAGTGATATGGAATTTGTAGTCAATTCTATATATTTCTATACAGAATTTTATATTAAAAAATTTAAGTATTAATTCATGATAATTTCAACATATTTTTTTTTATAAAGTATTGTATCATAAGATCTATAGTTCAATTTTTTGAATATGATACATTTTTCAAATACTGTCTTATGATCTGTGGGTCAATAGCAAAGTGGTTATGCTCCCAGGTTACCAATTACAAGATTGCCAGTTCAAGTCCAATGAGGGATGAAAAACTGAGTTAGAACTACAATTGTTAATTAATCACAGCAGATGATACATTATGAAAATAGGAAGATCTTTGGTACCCAGATCCTTAAATGATGACAGATCTGACATAAGAAGGCCATGATAATTAGGAGGCTGAGGATAATAATAAAACAAAGGAATTTCTAATTAGAAATAGTCCTGATAAAATTTCAGGATAATAGAAACACAAAATTAGTATATAGATAGTACTGTAAAATATATATAAATAAAAATGTAAAATGTAGACAGAGTTCTAATAGAAGGTCTCATGAACTTGAAAATTTGAACTAATAAAATAGCCACCAACTGCGACCCACTAGTGACCAGGTAGTGGGAATTCAAAAAAAAAATACTGTCTTATTTTTATAATTACTAACACTCAAATCTAGATGACTCTTAATCACTTCAGTTGGTTTAGGTCACAGATAAATTAGTCTGAGCTTCTATTCTTTTTATAATATCTTAAAATCAGAATTGTGCTTTATATAAAATCTTAATTAAATATTCAATAAAAAAAAAGACATGACCTCATCATTAATATTAAAAAAAAAAATTATTACTATAATCACAAACTTATTATCTACAAAACAATTATAATACTTATTACTAATAAATTTATTATAAAATTTGGATTCCTTATTGTATTTCAAGATCTACAATTCATATTCCTACTTTTAATTTGCTTTCTAATTTTATTTCATAATTATTGTAACCTCTTTTTCTTAATATTATTAATTCTAAAATTAACTATACCAGGAACGGAGTTTGTACAACGTACAACGTAGAGTATACCAGGAACGGAGTTTGTACAACGTACAACGTAGAGTATACCAGGAACGGAGTTTGTACAACGTACAACGTAGAGTATACCAGGAACGGAGTTTGTACAACGTACAACGTAGAGTATACCAGGAACGGAGTTTGTACAACGTACAACGTAGAGTATACCAGGAACGGAGTTTGTACAACGTACAACGTAGAGTATACCAGGAACGGAGTTTGTACAACGTACAACGTAGA
>CAJVQA010002620.1:0-21495 GCA_910591915.1 Cetraspora pellucida | reverse complement strand
AATTAGAAATGACATGAATTATAATCCAACACATTTAAATTTATACAAATTCAATCTCTAATTAGGATATTATGGCATTGCGGCATTGCGGCATTGCGGCATTACGGCATTGCGGCATTGCGGCACAAAAGTTTTACGGCAATTAGATACTATGCCGTAATTAATTCTACCAAGTAGTAAAATGCCGTAATGCCGTAATTCAGTAATTCTACCAACAACTATAGCTATAAAAGGCAGATCTATTAAGAGTTGAAGCACTATCTACTTTATGGTAGAAGTACATTGTACTGCTTAATCTTGCAATCGTAAAATTCGTCATTTTGGTTGTGATTTGTCGGAAAATCATCTGACTGCGCTCTCGATTGTTGGTAACGCTGGGACTTTTATTTTTATACCCTTTAACTGCGGACTGTCTTTTAAACTAATTTAGTTAATACGTATAATAAGTTTAATATAGGCAACGCCTACTCTAAATTAATTATTACTTATTTTATTAACAATATTATTTATACAGAACCGTATCTAAAATTGTAAATATGTACGTTGTGAAAGGGTAAATTATGGCTTTAAATGAATTTTTCTTTAAATGATGGGTCGGACAAAATAACGTATAGGCAAATTGATGCTGAGGCGGATCGACCCTAACCAAAGATAGTAAGATCAAGAAACTCACCAAGTCACGAAAGTCATAGAAGTCTCGAAAGTCTGACTAGTTTGACTTATCAGACTTAGATGATTTATTTGATTTATCTAAGTGAATTTAGCAACTTATCGAATTAAGTGAATTAAGTAGATTTATCAAATAAGTTTGATGTAAGTAGCAGCAATGTAAAAGTTATAAAGACGATACATTTTTGCTTCACAATAAAGGATAAGCGACTTGGAAAAGCACAGTTGAAGTTGAACATTGTAAATTGTCTGTTATATAAAATCCTCCCCGATAAGTAAAATCTGTAATAACGATAGGGATTAGTGATAAGTCCATGATTATGTATTAAGACACCTGTGACTAGAGGTCTGCACGGGCCGGGCCAAAATTTCAAAATTTCAAAATCCCCTCAAAATGACGGACCTGATGGGGTAAAGATCTAATAAAAAGCGGGCCGAACTTTCAAAAAACATAATAAATTTTGTTTGGCGGGGCGGCAAAAGTTTAAATGTTTAGGCCCATGCAGGTCCCTGCCTGCGACATAGTCTGGAACTCTAATTGACCTAGTTACTCAGATCAAGTCTTTCCACGCCTCAATCGTAGCTTTACCACTATTATGTTTAGTTATAGTGGTGTTTTTAGTTAGTATTAGAGTTAGTTTAGTATTTGTGATATCCCGACACCAGAGTATTTCCGTCTTCAATGTACGTATGCACTTAGATATTATGTAAATGGTTTTGGCATCACATAACTGTGACCTTTGTTTAATATAAATAAAGCCACATGAATTGAAATACTAATTGTTTTACAACATCAGGAGTTACATTATTGATTCATATTACTAACTAAAATAGTACTTAGTACCTAAGTACAAAAAGACAACCTAAAAAGCGATGATTGAATTTTAATGTTAATCCGATTTGGGTGCACATAGATGCACAGAGGAACCGTCGATGTTACACGACTGATTCTTCACCCGGTGCGCAACATATAAAAAAATCATTTTACAATATCAGAACATTCCGCTAGTACATGTTATGATTATAATCCCACACCATTTTATTATAATAAAAATGGTGTGGGATTATAATCATAACATGTACTAGCGGAATGATCTGATATTGTAAAATGATTTTTTTATATGTTGCGCACCGGGTGAAGAATCAGTCGTGTAACATCGACGGTTCCTCCTGTTCCAATTCAGACAAAAACAATTGAATATATAATCATTGTCATTCTATTTGTTATACAACGGTGATCTACATAGGAAATCTCCTCACTACAATAAGTACTTCCGGATCAGAGCAGGAACAGGAATTTTGACTCCTTATCTATTTATAATAATAAATCGCACCACGTTAAACGTGCTATTGGTAACGTAGGATCGTAAAGTTAATCCGTCCAACAAGCATAAATGCTATCGTATGTTTGTAATGATATACTAAGTTGGATGTTTGTATGCTAAATCGTACAAGGCTTTTTAGAATTCCAAAATCTGTGACACTGTGCATATCAGATGCGTTCTAGACAATCATATTTACTAATCAAATTATGTAAAACTGTTTTGAATTTTTCATATTAGGAATTTGTCATATTAGGAAGTTTACTTGTCACAAGAATTAGTCAGGACGACGCCAAAAATACGGTCTTATAATAATTATTAATCATTTATTAATAATAGTGCATTCTTTAAAATATCATCGTGATCTACACTTTTGGTGGTCACCCTGACGAATTCATCACAATTATTTATCGTCAGATAAACATTTTCTATATTAGACATTCCCCATCTTAAACATTTTGTGCATTTATTTAGATTCTCCATTTAACACAATCTTTATACGTATTTTTTTGACGATTAAACATTTATCCATATACGGAAATCAGCACTTTATCTTCACACACACTTAAGTTCATTAATTGTTTCTATAACATGTGATTTTGTGTTATTCCAGTAAATAAAAATATTGCATATAACCCTTGTATGTATGCTTATGAACAGAGGTTTTATGTCTCCGTCTATGACTTCCGCCTGAAACATGCAACGTGAAAGTTCAGTGTATGGCACTGAAAGTCCTTCTAGACAAGACAGTGGTAATTCAGCGTATGACACTAAGAAAGATTCAATGAGTGACTCTGAAAAAGGTAAGAAAAATATGGAAAATATGATAATCAACTTTTTTAATAAACCTGACATCGTTATTTCAGGTATTCAACGCCCTCCAGAATTAACGAATGTATTTCATTCTTTGAACCAACGTCAAAAAGACCTGTATAATAGTCTTCCTGACCGAGAGGCAAAAATCCTTTTAACAATGGTTTTAGAAGAAAAAAAAAGAGGGGTAAATTAATGAATGTTTAGTTTCTGAAAATTTTTGAAACCTCGAAATATTACACTTATTGCTAACGAAATGTAAATTGTGTTATCCAGTTCTGGTATCATATTTTCTCTCGCCCGATTAAAAATCATTAATGAAATCGCCACTTTCTCAAGAATCAATATCATCATAATTTCAATTAAAACTGCAAACATATGAATACAGTTAATTAAATATTTGGTTGAACTGAGGTGGACAGCCATGAATGTACAAAAAGATAACGTTTAATAATAATGCCATACTATATCCTATTTTACTTTCACATCAAATATTCACTCTTTATTCTATAATTCCTTTTTATATTTTTTTAACTGTATTTTTATTTAAAACATATGTAAGAATAAAAAATCATTTGGTTTAATATTACCATTTTAAAAAAATTCGATATTCGATCACTCATTCTTGAAGGTCATTATTTCGGAAATACTTTATGCGAGTGACACAAGCAAATAAAAAAGGAAATTCAAATAAGTTCGTGAAATTAAAATTTTAGGGTTGAGACTTAAAGTTAGAGGCGATAAAAATAAATAATCACTTCCTACACATAATAATTAGTGCCCAAGACAGGTTTAACCACTCGGTTTTTTTATTTTCGCTTTTTTTGTTTTTTATCCTGTTTTTCTTCGCTTTGCTCATGTGTCGGACTGACACAAGATAATCATGTTTCACGTTCTCCACGTTCTCCGATTGTACTCGGAAAATGTGTACCAGATTTGTGGCGCAGACAAAATTCTTAAACTTCGTTAAGAGGAGTAGTTTATATAATAAAATGGTCAAACGAAAACTTTTGTTAGTGCACAAAAGTGGTTTCTCATGCTGTTTTTTTGGGTTATGAGCGATTTTTGGGAGAACGAACCTTCTGACCGTGTTACGTTACACCTAATCATGAAATCTGATTCGTAGTTCAGGAGATATGCGCGCAAACCTGGTACACATCTTCTGAAGGTTCTCCGATGGCTAATTCCCTTTTTGATTTGTATCACTCGCACAAATAAGTGCACACCAAGATTCCAATCTCTACGTGAAACACTAGGGCCGGTAACTCAAAATCTTAGCCCTTATAAATTATTATTTTACGGTACTTCCTTTTTTGTAATGTTGATTTAAAAGACCCAATCAGCTGAGCTTACAGTATTAACAATAGTATTTTAAAGCCAGTATGTACTGTACATACCTCCCTTAGTGTAATACCCGGACATAATTAGTATTCTCTTATATCTCGGAATTTTTATTCCGTAAAACACGGTAAACAAATTTCACACAAACTTTAATATATATAAATTTTGCCTTACCATGATCATAATGTTGTTACTCTTAGGTGTACTGTTGCAAATAAACAAAATTGGATTTCTTTTTTTGAGTTTGTATCACACGAAAAGAATAAGTAAATCTAAAAAAAAAAAGAAAAGAATCTAATACAGATTTAACGGCTCAATGTTCACCATGAATTATATACATGTTCAATGTAGAGTTCAGATTCGTTTCATAAAATAGAGTTCAGATTCATTATTCGTTTCATAAACTATGGGACAGCTGAACCATTTTATGATCGAATCGATAGGTTCTCGATTCGGAATTAATAAATTATCAGCAAAATCAACAACTTATCGATTTGTTAATCGGAAATTTCTTTATGTCCTAAAATTTTGTAATTTCAAATTTTACAGATTTTATATAAAAATATGATTTATTTGTTCTAACTTTGTAAATTATCAACTCGATGATTGGGAAACATTTTCAGTTGTCTCAAGAATTATGAAAACAACAGTAGCTGATCAAAGCTCAAATCCAGTGTATATCTTTTGACTATCTTAAGCTCTTTAACTATCGTAAGGTTTTTCGACTATCACAAACTTTTTGATTATTACAAACTTTCCTATCCTACCCACACAACAATCTTTTTTTTTTTTTTAGTTATAACTGTTTTCATAAATTCTGGGGCAAATTAAAAACTTGCACATTACCCGAAATCTTTTCTGTTTCATCCTGTAATTACCTAACTCTCAGTAAATTACATCTCTATTTCTAGACTAAAAGTTCAAATTTCGGACAATGAGCAAAATTTTAATTGGTCCCAGAATCTATGAGAAGAGCTGTAAGAGTAAATTAATTGTCTCAAATTGTCACGACATTACACGGATGTTCGATATAATATGTAAATCAAAATTATATATGGCTATATGATTTTTTCAATAATCAGACAATTTCGGAAAATTTTTCTGGATTCATGGGTCGCACATTTCTTTTCTATCCAAAATCTTGATACTAATTGATTCTTAATTACCATCATTACAAAGTAATATAGTGTTTTTTTACAATATATATGAAAAATAGATTTTTTTTTTTTTTTAACTTATTTTACTGGCCTTCATTACTTGGATAATTGTTCTTTAAGGTTTAATATCGATCCATTCGGAATTTTGAGGCTTTACATCTAATTAAAAATCTTGAGACTCATATTCTAAATTTTATATGATAACACGTTGCCACCATCGAATAGAAGAGCTTCCGACAACCATGCCGAGTTTAACTCCGATGGTTGACGTAAGAGAGATGCTGTGCATGAAACAAATTAAGGAATTTCGGATCTTACATGATTAGTAGGCATTTATTATATAAAAAGAATATAGGTAGGTTTATTTATTATTTAATTAGAGACGATTTCAGTGAGCATTCTTCCCTCCTGAGCTAAGGGTCAGAGCAACCATTAAATACATTCTCATTTCTTATGAGGTCTATGCCAAGAATATAACATCTATGTTATAACCCTGAATCACACACGCTTTCTCACAGGCAACTCATTCTATCAAGTTTATACGAAAGTGTATACGCGTATACGCGACTAGGGGGGGTTAAGCCACTAATATGACATAAGAATGCCTAATATTATAAAGGTAAGATTAAAACATGGCCATGACGTGGAAGGTATGTGACAACTTAATGAATTAGAAAAATACGGAAGTGAGAGACACATGAAAAAATTACTCGTTACAATGTATAGGTTTGATTTACATAGTACCGTAAAAGTGAATATACAAGATCCACCATGAATCAGACCCGAGGCTATAATATAGATAAAAACTTTTGTAATATGAAATAGAATACCCAGGTATGATATTAGAACATAATATATATTACATAAATTCAATAAGTTTTTGACTTCCCCCACATAAAGGCCTCCTCCAATTATCAGACCAATGTTTATACAACAGACCTCGGGTCTATCGAAGGTTTTAAAATTGGTGGAAGCGCCAAACCCAGGTCTTGTATATGCACTTTTACGGTATATAGGGATGTTAAAACTTACCTGACAACTTACTTTACATGGTATGTTGCAGCGTAACTTCATAATCTTTATGTAGTTACAATATAATTTCTACCAGCATTAATATCAACTTGATATTTTATAATTTTATCCTGAGCGTTATTTGCACTTATATAACTTACAAGCAATAATTTAGGCTGGTTTTCATAATTCATTTCTAGGAATTATTTTGAGCTTATTACGAATAATTTACATAAGTACAATCAAATTTACATCAGTAAATTACATGTAACTTACATGTTATTTAACAACATTAATCGTGCTTGAAGTTAGCATCCGCTTGAAATTGTAACTTCAAGCGCCTGAAGCTGAAGTAATAACTCCAAGCGGATGTCAACTTCAAGTACGCGAATATTCTAACTAAACACAAGAATATTATGTATCAAGATGTATAAGTAGGACACCCAGAACTGTGATCTCACTTAGGTCTCGGAACAGACCATCGGACCATTAAGGACTCAGTTCTCAAGGACCGACAAACTTTACCACTGTTAATACTAGGGGACGTTAACGGTCTAATCTGGTCCAGTTTAATCCAGGTTTATTCTGGTCAATTATGGTCTATAGTCTTAGGACTTTGTTAGTCTCGACCAGCCCATTCATAGGTAACGAATTTATCGACGACCGTCTACCGATAAATTTATTATTCGGCAACCGCCAAGTCATAGTAAATCTTAGTGGTTTTTTGCCAATTATTTATTTATTTTTTTTTATACAGCCCATTTTACCAACAAGTTTTTTTAAAAAAAATTGCACTAACCTTAACTTCAATTCTAATCTGACTCTACCGAAAATGACCAGAGTTACTTTGTCGGCGAAATGATTGTCAGTGAAATAACTGTCGGTGGAATAAATAGTGAAGTGATTATCGGTGAAAATGAGCACCAACCACTTATTCGAATCGTTTTAATATACTGACAGAATGGGGTTTTTTTTAATTTTTCTTAATAAAAGTTGGATTTTTTCTACTTTATTCAAGCATTTCTTATTTATAAAATTCACTTTATCTTGAGGGTACACTGTTTCACATGAAATCGATTATTAATAATAAATTTAAAACTGTTGGCCGGACGGTCTTTTTATTGAGCCGTGCACGCAAAAATTGTTTATGTCAACTATAAAAAGCATAAAGAATAAATGAATTTTAACATTATTCCGTTTCGAACTATTTAGTATTTTGAATAATAATATTAGAAAATAATACGCCAACTGGTACCCAAGTCGCTGTTATAAGTGGTGAGCTAAAAACAATCCCTAAACTTATTGCTAATGCTATGCTTATGACTATTGGGGTGAAAATTGATGCTAAATGTAGATATTCTCTGTTTGCGAAATATGGTTCACTTGCTACTGTTATTACTACAGTAAAAACTTGCATAGTGAAGATGATTCCATTTAAAAGCAAGATATTTATATTGTCATCTTTTTTAAGAGCGATAACTGAAATATTTATAGCGAATGTAACAAGCAAACTGAGTATAGCGACAAGTAAGTTGATCATATTCGCCTATTTTGAAAAATAAAAGTTAGAAAATCAGATTGAGAATATGTAGTTCATGATATTACATATTCTAAGAAAAAAATACATTTTTTAGGCGTTGCTCATGAATAGCTTCCAAAAGAATCATTTTTGCCCCTATGCTGCGAACATTATTTAAGGCATCCTTCTGTTCTGGATTCAGAGTGTTCTCGATCATTTCAAAATATTTAGGTAGTTTCTGAACATCACCACCTTGAACTTCATCATTTTGCTGAACTTCATCATTTTGCTGAACTTCATCATTTTGCTGGACTTCATCATTTTGCTGAACTTCATCATTTTCCCGAATTTCATCATTTTCCTGATTACTTTTTTGGGCTTCGTTACCTCCTTTATTATTTTCTTGTGCCTGATTACTTTCTTGGGCTTCGTTACCTCCTTTATTTTTTTCTTGTGCCTGATTACTTTCTTGGGCTTCGTTACCTCCTTTATTTTTTTCTTGTGCCTGATTACTTTCTTGGACTTCGTCACCGCCTTTATTATTTTCTTGTGCCTGATTACTTTCTTGGGCTTCGTTACCTTCTTTATTATTTTCTTGAGCTTGACCACTTGCTTGAATATTTACTTGATCATCTTGACGCGTAGACATTATTGTCTTTGAAATTCGGTCTAGTTATTAGAAAACTTAATATATTATAAAACTAGACATTCTATGTTTTTACCTTATGCAATAGTTAGATTTATGGTAAACTTGTTTCAGAGAAATAATGCAATATTTGGAGAAAATAATGCTAAGTTAGCAAGTAAGATTTTTTAATAATATATAGACATAATGCATTCCCCAAATTATTGCAGTTAAACCAAAAGTATATGTGTGACAGATATTGAATATTTATAAGAGTGCTCGAACGAAAGACCTAGTGTCAATGTTTATGCGAAACCGTTTATTTATGATTATTGTCTCACAATCAGTGATGTGCCATTTATATGATAACCTAATTTTTTCGCGTATAGTACGTAACAGGCGTTCAAATTCGTAGATAATTCCGACATAGTTACACATGACTAGCATCTCAAATTTTAGTAAATCGGCCAATCAGTTTGCAAAAAAAAAAGTTGTTGGATTCACAGGGATTCAAAGAATATACATAAGGCGAAACGAAAGCATTAATTCATCCGTTAAATTTACTCTCGTTTTATTGAAAGTTGGGCTACTCAAGCTTTTAAAAGAAACAGTGTAACACAGTATAAAAAAATATTTATTAATTGTGTAACTATATCGGAATAATCTACGAAATTGAACATTCGCTCCTGTTACAGTACGTACGTACAGTACGTACAGTAAGTATAGTATTTTATATAGTGCAACAGAGGAATAAGATGTAAACTTAAGCACGTAACAAAAAATTCTACTGGAACCTTTAATATGCATGATTGACATATGAAAATAGAATTTAGTGAGTGGTATTTTAAGAAAAAACTTCTGTAAAGATAATTGTATAATATTTTTAGTTGTTAAAAAAATATGAGCGAAAGTCATAATCATATAAATAAGTATATGAATTAAATAGAAGTTAGATTAAAATAAAAATTTGTATAATATAAGATAGATAAATTATTAAAATACGAAATTTTGAGTTGTATATTTTCAGTTCTTTTTTTAATATTATAAGTTGGTCTTAGAGATAAAATTCTAGTAATCAAGCATAAGTAGATTTTAAGAAGTAAAATAGAAAGTCTGAATTTTGATTGTATTATAATCCATAACAATAAGTATAGTTAATTATAGATTTTTTTGATATATTAAGTAATAATATTAGCAAAGCTTTCAATATATAAACCTTTTATTTTATATAACTAGAAAAATAATTGAATTTACTACATTAGCAAATTGATTTTCTCTTTAAGACTAGGCTTTTTTATTCAATATAGTAGAATATAAGAGCTTACAGCTAAATACCTCAGAGGAACTACCTTATATTAAAAAGTACATCTTGTCACATATACACTTTTGGTGTCTAATTTAAGTAGTTGCTTATATATAGGTTCTACATTAGCTAGCATACCTGCAATTCAATTATGAATATTTCCTATTTAAACCTTTGGTAATGCAATTTTTACTATATTATTTTATATTATTAGTAAGAATTAGAATTATAAAAAATTATGTTAATTATTTAATTGTCATATAACTATAAATTATATGATTAATCATCAATAATTATATAATTGTTTAATTATTTAACTGTTAATTGTTTAACTGTTTATTAATTGTTTATTATTTATTAGGCATTAATCATTTAATTATTTAACTATATTAAAAATTTAGTATAATATTTGTACAAATAATTATTGAAATATATTTAACTGCTTATTCACAATAGTATAACTATTAACTGTGTAATAATAATTATTTATTGAAGTCTTGAATTTGATATAAGTAGTAAGTTTTATTTTTATTAATAAAACTAGAAGAAAGAAAAAAAACTAAAAAAACTCTATATAAGAAGAGATTATTATTATTACAAATTAACAATTTGTAATGTTTTGTGTATTATGATACATTGCACAAATACTAATTAAAACCCAAAAGTTAAATATGCATAATTAATCACACAATTATAAAATATGTATAATTATATTCTCAATACCAAAATAATCAATACAAGGTAAATGTGTTCAAATTGAATAAGATATTAAGGTGATATTTCAGAGTAGTAGAATCTAGGTAATAAAAGAGCAGATTGTACAATTGTAAAATAATTAAAAATAGTAAAACAAATAAAACTAAATACTTATTCAATCAAGTAAAATCTGTAATAGTATGATTGTAAAAAGGTAGAATGTTAAAAAAAATAAGAGTAGAATCTAAAAACAAATAATATTAGTTGTATCAACAAAAAGTATATACTGTAAAAGCAAAAACAAAAAGTTTAATAAAATACTGATTTTTTGTGCTTTTAATAAAAGTAAGAAAGATTAAACCTTCTAATAGTTAATAGTTTATAGAATAAAAACATAGTAGTTAGTGCATATTAAATACAAAAGTTAAAGTATAATAAATTAAATAAAATAAAATACTTAAATTTTATTTTTTATAAAAAGAAAGATTGTTTTGATTTATATGTTATACTAATTATATGTTTACATATAAAGTAGCACTATAATACTATAGCACTATAATAATATTTTTTATTTCTACTATTAAAATGCTATATTAAGTTTAAAGGTATTCTTGTTTATATAATAGTTTAATAATATACTCTGATTGCAAGTAATTATTATAATAATTATATATAAACATGCAGCAGATACAGACTTAAATGCTAGATAAGTAGCTAAATAAAATCTATAAAATAAAATTAGAATAACTAATATAATACTTATATAATAATTAATACTATAAAATATAATTATAAATTGTACTATAATAAATTTAGAATCTAAAAACCAACTAGTAGTATTATCAAAATTTAAAAAAAATAAAAATATTTATATAATTTTAAGGATAGAGAGTACTATATTGAAATTATATATAAACTTAATAATAAATTTTTTTTATATTTAATTTTATTTATTTTTTTTTTAGTATTAAAGTAAGGCCTTGCTTATATCTTTATTAATAATTTAAAATAGTTATATATATATATGTTATAACCGAAGCTAATACTTGCAGTTAGGGCTAACTATTAAACTGTTAACTATACAGCTACTACTATTTGTACAAAACAAATAAATTGAAAATTACATATAAGAATAAAAGCTTAGACTAATTTATTTGTAACCTAAACCTACTAAAGTGTTTAAAGCTTACCTAAATTTGAATGTTTAGCATATAATTTAATGATATACTATATTTGATTCATAGAATAGACCAAATGTTAATTTTGCAAATTGTTTGGCCAATAGAAGAATATATGTTAGAGTAAGTATATAGTTAATCTGAAAGTCCACAGAAGCATAAGTATAGTTTTTATAAAAATATATATACCTAGTTGCTAAATTAGATAATATTGAAAGTTTGTTAATTGGTTGAAATTAAGGTCTATTTTGTTGTTTTTTCCAATTAGAGAAATAAATGCAATATGTTTTTCATAATTGTTTATATGATTGTTCATTAATATTGAAAAGAATATCAATAATAACTTGGAAGTCAGTTTTGTATAATATGTCAGAGTTTTGAACTATTAATATGAGTGACTTTGGAATAAGTCCTTTGAGAATAAGATTAGAAAAAATATGTTAGGTAAGATGTATAAGAAATTGAAAACTAGGGGATAAAAGATTTTATGAATTAGATCATTTTTTGATAAGCATTAAAATCAGGTAATTTGCTAAAGATAATTTGATTAGTAGATGTTTGAATAATTTGGTTAAACAAAACTGTATTAGTGCAAGTAT
Organism: Cetraspora pellucida; assembly: GCA_910591915.1. Classification (NCBI taxonomy): domain Eukaryota; kingdom Fungi; phylum Glomeromycota; class Glomeromycetes; order Diversisporales; family Gigasporaceae; genus Cetraspora; species Cetraspora pellucida. The sequence goes on along the minus strand of CAJVQA010002620.1, from coordinate 9,262 downwards.
GCCAGTGAGAGTAAGAATTAGCTAGATTACAGTAAAAACAATTAGTATCTAGATATTTGTTTGAGTAAATAGTATAAAATAGTTAGTATATTGGTAACTTGTTAAGAAGAATTTTGATTTTAAAGGATTTTAGTTAATTGAGTCTAAAATTAGTAATATTATATAAGAGTTTTTGATTATAATTAAAATAAAGCCAAGTGAATCTTCAGTTAAAATCTTGATTAAAGTATAACTATTCACTATTACATTTTTAAGATGCTCATATAGCTAATATGTAGGCTTTACATATTTGCTTAATAAAATATCTTGTAGAAAGTTTTATATAATATTACTTTCATTGAAGAATATGATAAGAATTATAAAGGTTTGTGTAATTAAATAAAAGAAATAGTGATGATAAATGTTGTTTGACAAGAGAGTCTGCTTGCTTATTAAGATTATTATCTAAATGAGCTTATATTTTGTAAAAGATAATTTGTAATTTGTGTAATTTAATAATATTAGAAAAAGTGTACCAAATAGGCTATGAGTTGAATTTGAATAACTTATTAAGGTGATTTAAATAAAGTTAAAGGTTATTAAATTTGAAAATTACTGATTGAGAATCAATAAAAATATTGACTACTGAATTGCATGAAGCTGTTAAGATTGTAATAATAATTGAGAAAAGCTCAGCTTTATATAATAAAGGCCAAAATTGTATTTTAGAAGAAAAGGAGTTAATAGTATAATTATTATTATTAATTTAGATCCAATCAATACCTATTGTACATTGATCAGTACCAATGTTGATTACTAAGTCATAAGTATAAAAGGATAGTTGTTAGTAAGAGTAGTTAAGTTGATAAATAGATATAAGTTTGTTGTTAATTTCACTTGGAATAAAGATTTCAGAAGTGATTGAATTAGAAATAGGAATTATAGGTAGAGAAGAAATATAGGTTGGATGCTTGACAGCCATAAAGCAGATAAGGTCCAAGTAATTTGCATTGAGGTTGAGTTGGTGTTTGAAATTAGTTTTGTCAAGAAATTGTATTAAAATAACTGTAAAAACTTTGATAGTACAAGTTTAATTAATTCTGTAAGAATTAAGATGACATCTTGTATATTGTTTGTATTCAACAGAGGGTAAAAAATAGAATTTTGAGTAATTTAAATTTATATTGGAAGTTCAGTAAGTGATGGAGTAATGATTAGATGAGAAGAAGTATTTTTGTACTTTTCTAATAATAATTTCTTTATTGTGTTATAAAAGTAAACAAAATTTAGATTTTGTAAGTTTTTTGGATATATTAATAGTATAATAAGCATAAGGGTTATGACCAGATAATTGGTAGTTTGGTAGTATATTTCAGTAGTAAGAGTGTGCTAAAATTGTGTTTTTTAAATAGGAAAACCAAAGAGGTTTTTTTCTTAGACAAGAATAAAAGTCTAGATGAAAGATGTTTTCAATCTAATAAAATATTGTTGTCAGCTATGCAGAGTTATTCAAAATACATAATATTAGATTGTCTAAGTTGTTTTTTAAAGATTGGGTATTTAGAATGCTTAGATAAGATTGATTCTAGTGTCTGGTCTCTAATACTAATTGTATAGGACTATATAATATTAGAATTGGCTGAGATTACTAAGCCAAAATAAATAAAAAGTTAAATAACTTTAAAGTTTAATGAGTATCTGTTAGAACTATTAATAATTGGTTTAGGATAATGTAAAATATTAATAGAAAACTATATATTATTTTGTAATTGTTGAAGTTTAATTCGAGTTGTAATGCCAAGAAGATCAAATTGTTGATTTATTGAAAATAATTAAAAATGTGATGCTGGAGTTGAATGTCTCATATATTATAAATATTATATAAATATGGGTTAAGCATTGTGCTATTTGGTATAGATCTGAAAAAATGAAGCTTATGTTTTGTTATAGTAAGGTATTTAGATAAGATTTAGTTACATGTAATATGAAAAAGAATAGTGTTATATAATCAATATTCTAAAGTTGGAATAATTACTGTATTGATAATGTAATCAATTTGTTTGTCAGTAATTTTCTTTATGCTGGCAATATTGATAAGATTATAAGCCTTTTCTTTTATTAGTTTGATAGCTTGGGATTGTTTATTATTAAATGTAAACCAACATTTGAGAAACTTGAAGGGTTGATTTTTGGAAATAGAATAAATTAAAAATTCAAAAAACTACATAGAAGTAGTAGAGGAGTTTGTGGCTAGAATAGACTTTGTTAGATTAATTTGAATATTGGCTATTTGATAGAAAAATATGGCAGTTTTAGTTATTAGATTAAGCATTTTTTTGGACTTTGCAATTCAGAAAGTGTCATCTATATAAGCTAAAACTGATACAGATGTTTTTAAACTTTGGATTTGAGATGAGTATAAGTTAATTTTCCAAAATATAAATATAGAATAGCCTGAAAATTGAGAGACAATTTTATAAATTAGAAGATTGTAATAGATTCTCCAAAATAATGAAGTTATAGTTTCTCCATGATCTATATCATTTTTAACTAAATAAAAATTAGTAAGACAAAGATTAGATATAATGCAGTTTTGGTGATCAGTAAGAAGGTTGGTAAGTATATTAATGAAAGTTTAAGGCATTGATATCTGTTTAAGAGACTTTATAAAAAGTTCTAAATTAACAGAATTATTTGCTTTGCTCATGTCCTGAGACAGAAGCCATAATTGTTTGTTATTACAACTAGCAACTCTGATAATATTGTTAAGTATATGTATAAGAATAGATGTGCTATTGCAAGTAAAGTAATATAGTTGTAAATAGATAGAATAGAATGTTGTGTGAGTATTAAATTAAGATGATTGTAAGAAGTTTTGTAGATAGTTTTTTAATATGTTCAACATGGCTGATGGGTCTTGAATTAGAGAGGTTTTTATCAAAAATAGATATTTTAGATATTGAAAAGATGTGACCTTCTTTCCATTGCTTAGGTATGTGAGAAGTTTGGATACATCAATTAAAAAGGCAACTATTGCTTGAAGGAAAGTAGAACCAGTCTGTTTAAACATTTCATAGCTAATTCCAAATAGTCTATATGCTTTGTTATTAGAATATTAGTTAAGAGTTCTAGTAATTTTATTAAGTAAAAATTTAGCCAAGACTGAATTATAATAGTCTGGGCTAGTGATAGCTTTTAGTTCATATTCCTCTAACTAGTTAGTATTGAATTCATAATCATTAATAGGTCTGTAGGCAGTTCAGTTGTCAAAATAATGTTAGATATGTTTTTTAATTAGTTTGAGTTCTGTAATAATATGATTTGATGTTTTTATATTATTAAATTTTACTGCATCCTTGTAATAGTTGAGTATGCTATTGAACATAAGTTTGGAATTAGTTTGAAGTTTGGAGCATCTAAGATTGATATGCTGATTTATTTGTTCTTAGATTTGTTTAATGTTTTCTATATTTCAGGCATAATAAAAAGCTTTTCATTCAGTATTAGTAATAGTAATCCAGCTTGATATAAGCTTATAAGAGTTAGGTATAAAAGGTATATTAAGGTAGTATGTTAAGTTAAGATAGTGTATAGTAGAATTGAGATGTATAGGTATATGTAATAAGTTAGTTAGAGAAACTTTAACTTATCTAATAATGTTATTGAGTTTTTAAGATTTAAATGAAGTAAGGTAGCTTTAGCTGAAAATAATTGTTAAAAGTTGTGAATTGTTGTTTTTTTGTTAGAAATGCATTTAGTAGCAGTATTAATAATATTAGTTTGGATTTTATGCTAGGTAGTTTCAAGTAGTTCAGAGGTTTAAGTAAAAAAAGATGTTTTGTTTATAGTAAGATTAAGAGTAACTTGGTCAGCAAAGATTTCTCATTGTTCTTTATTTATTGCTTTGTAGTTAAAAGTACTATGTTTGGTTCTAGTTAAATGTCTGTTTTTGTCTGTAAAAGCATAAGGAAATATCCAAGAGGATATAAGAATTTTGTAATTATTTTGAATGCAGTTTTCTATATCATCTAAGTAAAAAGAATTGAGGTATTTGAGTAAAGAAAGGTAGGCCCAAATATAGTTAATAGTACTGTAATGTCTACTGCTATGTCAGGTATGAGAGGAGATATTTGTATATGTAAGTACTAAAACTAAATACTCAGTACTAATAGGTTTGCTAGTAATTTTGTCAATAATTTGTTGTAGATAATGATTATTAATTTGGTCATTATTGGCAGCAATACTTAGATAAGCTTTAAAAAAGCTATAAAAGTAGTAGCTCTTCTGTGCTTGGTTGGTTTCAGTATTATTAAGTTTAGTAGATTCTTTTTTAGTATTAGAGGCAAGTTGTCAAAGGAAGGTAATAGGTGTGGGTTTATTAAATGTAACAGCTTTAGGTTGGTCTTTATTAAAGATTGAGAAGTCAAAAGTAGAATATGTCCATTTAGGTTTGAACTGTATATTAGTTGGAGCTGGAAAATGATCATATAAGTTAGTAAAAAAAAGAGAAGATAAAATTTTGAAATTATATTTTGTATCTTTAGGCAATATTGTACAGTTTTTGACTATACATGTGTAAATATGATATAAAGTTGCTTTAAAACATAATTTAGAGTGCTCTTATAAAAAATCAATAGAAGTAATTTTGAATTTAGGAGATAGAAGAGTTTTACAAGTATTAGACAATTTGAATGCAATTTGGTATTTGATGTAATTAAATGTTTTTTCTTGATCAATATTATAAAATTAACATTTATAAATATTGAAAAAATTTTCAAACCAGGCTTTGAATTCAGTAAGTGATTTTTTAAGAATAGAATTTGAAATGTATGAAGAAATTATTTTGAGAATATTGAGAAAAATATTAATATTAAATTTATTATTATTTTGAATTTTGAAAAATAGCTGATTGATGTTATCTTCACTAATATAATAGTGAAGTTTAAAATAAATAAAATAGAGTTTGAGGTCCTTATGAAATTTTTCTGCATGAATGGTTTTGTATTTATTGTAAAGGATAAGATGTAAATAAGCCAAGTTAAGAGCTACTTGTTTTTGATTAGTAGTAGTATATGATAAAATAGAACTGTAAAAAGTGAAAATTTTTGGATAATTAAGTTGGATAAATAGTGTTGTAGTAAATTCTTGAAGAAAGAAAATAAATATAAAATGAATTAGTTCAAATGAAATAGATATTGATTTATCGATTAAAGGATTTGCTTCATAAATAAGATTAATTAAAAATTTAGGTCTTTTGTCTACTAAAGTTTTAACTAGATATTTATAATTGAATTTTAATTCAGAAGTTTTGTTAGATGTTGGTTGGATAATTTTTCCTAAATAAATATCAATGAGATATAGTTTAATAAAAGTAAAAGGTTGTTAAGCAATAGAGTTGTTAAGTTTAGTATTGTTTTTTATTAAGTTAGTTACTAAATATTTTTTAAACCAATTAAGGTCATTGCTAGTATTTTTTGGTTTTCTTTTTTATTTTGTTTTTGTTATTTGTTGCTTTTTCCTTTTTTGGAAAAAAAGAAAGTAAAAAGTTAGATTTTGTTAGCAGATTTCATTTATCAAAGTTTAATAAGAGCAAGAATAATTTGTTGTTTGAAACTAAAAGGAAAAATAATTTGTTTTTGAGAAGTGGAAAATGAGGTTTAATTGTTTAAGCTAATTAGTTTCAATTTGATTATAGCTGTAGTTATTTGTTGTTAAAATATTAAAGGTGAAGTTTGTATAAGAGGTTTGAGTTTAATGTTTAATAGGCCAGGAACACAAAGCCTATATAATAAATTATTTTTGAAGATAGTACAAATGATGTAGTCTGAAACATGATTGCTTTGTTTAGTTGTGACACAAACAATGTTTTTAATTCTATATATAAAGCATATATAATAGTGTTGAGAGTGTGTAATAATTGTAATTGAAATAGGATCGATTTGGAAGCCAGAAAATAGAATGTGAGGTTTAGTTGAAAAGATATCTAGTTGTTGTTATTTAAAGTTAGATGAAGTAGGCAATTTATCAGTAATTTTTGTAAATTGTTTTGTAGACATAGTAGATGTAGTTTGAGTTGTAGGCCAACTAAAAGATGTTGAATGAGAAATTTTGTAGAATCTAGAAGTAAAACTAGTATAATATGTTCTATGAGATATATAGCAATAATAGGTTAAAGTAACTTTAAAATAATAATGTTTTTTAACAGAAGCATCACAATTAATTGGATTGATATTTATAGGAAGTACTCATAAGAATTAAGGTTTTCTCTTGATCATTTCTATACTATAACAATCTTTGTATTTGTTATAATAATAGTCAATATCATAAAAATCTGGATCTTTATTAATAAGAGTTGACATTTTTACTTAAGGGATAAAAATAAAGTAATCTTGAATATGAAATGATTTGAAATATATAAGAGTATAACAAATAAGAGGTGTAACAAATAATAGAATATGATAAATAAAATAATGTGACAAATACAGGGTGTGCCAAATAAGTATTATACAGAGTATGTAACACTTGCAGATCTGTAAGTCAAGATTAATGTCAAACAAAAAGTTGTATAAAATTAAAAGAATACAAATTTGTAAACAATATAGATTGATTCAAATAGTGTAATATTGATTTGTAATTCTGTTTGTATAAGTTTGGATGGGGCAGACCAAAGACAACTCCTCAAAAAAATAAAAAAAAATTGTAAAAATAAAATACAAAGTTTTACAAGAGAGTTTAAAGGAATTTTTTGATAAATCAGTTAATTTAGGCTATTTTTGATAATTTATATATTAAAATAAAGCTAATAAAGAGCTCTTTCAGTTTATTTTAAGTCACCAGAACAGTTAATCTAGTAAATTTTGAGATAACTTGAATAGAAACATTTTTTAGTTTGTTAAATATATCTTTGTTAAAAAAAATTTTAGAAATATAAAACTTAACTATCTAAGTATAATATTGTATTAGAAACAACTTTACTTAGATGTCCAAAAACAGTTTACTTAATAAAATATTGAATAAGAGTCAAATATTTGCAGCAAAAATTTGGTACAAGTGATTATCAGAAAGAGTTAATAATTTGCATCCTTTAAATTCTATATTTAATTTTATAAAAAATTATATTAAGTAAACTAATATTAATTATAAAAAAAGTTTGTAAAACTGTCTTTTTAATTTTAATAATAGTAAAATTATTAAATTTGATGAAAAATTCAGTAAGATATAACTTTTTAAAGATTAAATAAAAATTTTATTAATTAAATTAACTTATAGAGTTATATAAATTAACTAATCAAATTTAGTATACTTGTACTATCTAAAAAACTTTGAGTCATACTAGAAAAACTTTATACTATATATAAGTATATATTTTTTAAATATAATAATAGTTCAAAATTTTGTTATAATAAACAAATCATTTTATTTATATTTTGTAAAATTTTAATAAAAATTAGTTATAATTTAAAAAAGTTTTATAAATAGTATATTTCAATTTTATATGAAAATTTTAAAATATTATATAAAACTATATAAAAATAATCTATGTACTCTCTATCTTTAATTATTTTATAAAAACTAATTATAAAAAAAATTTATTATAAAAATTATAGTTTATTATAAATTTATAACCAAACTATTGCAAATTTTAAGTTTTGAATTCATTGTATTAGAATTAATAGTATATATATTGTATATTAAAAAACAGAATTTAGAATAAGCTTAGATCAAAACAGAATTTCAAATATAGCTTAAATTAATATAAAATTTAAAATAATCTAGGTTGATTATAATAAATTTAAATATCCAATTAATTTTAAATTTGATACTATAAATATATAATTGATTGATATAGCAAATATTAAATAAATTGCATTATATTATCATAATAAATTGTCAAAATAAAATGCAAATTTAGTATATATTTTTTTTCAACTTTACAAAACTTAATTCAATAATTAAATCTCAAAATTATTGTTTTTATCTTATAGTAAATTCAAATAATTACTTCTTAAATACAAAAATATCTTAGTTATAAATTAATTAGTAAATGATCTAAAAGCTTTATATCATATTGAGACTTTTAATTTTTGTATTAGAGTTTTACAATATTCAGCAAATACAAACATAAGATCAAAGAAACTTTTTGCAAGTCTTGAAGTTTTAAGAATAATATATAAAGCTTAATTATGAATTTAGTATCATTAAAATTACTGGTAAGTTTTCAAAATTAGTAACAGTTTAATTTTTACAGATTTATATAGTTACAAAAACTTATCTTGGATTTGCACTACCTAATATTAGTTTTGATATTAAATCTTTTATAATAAACTTCAGATATAACAAATCAAAAATTTAAGTTTTATAATAGTTCAATATGAAAAGCTTAATAAAATAAAAATTTCTATTTTAATTTTTAAAAAATATCTATTATGCAATTCTCTTCTCATGTTAAAGATATTTACGACTTTATTTAAAACTAGCTTTAATTATAATTTAAAGCTAATCTACAATTAAATCAAACTAATAATCTAAAACTATAACTTAAAAATTACTTAAAGCTAAAAAAAATAACAATTAATGTTAGTTTAGTTGTAATTGTAGTTAATAGCTTGAAGCATATTTTAGTTATAGCTTGGCTATAATTTTTTTAAACTAAGCTAAGCTATTCAAGCTAATAATATCCTTAGTTACTAAAAAAAACCTGCAAATCAAAAAATAGAGTTATTTATGAAATTAATAATAAATCTATTTTTAGAATTGCTGATTTTCTCTTAGCAACTCTCATATCAAAATGAGTATAATATCTAAACCAAAATTTTGAACTATAGATTGAGTTGTAATTTAAACTATAATTTAAACCATGACTTAATTAGCTTAAAGCATAACATAAACTACAATTTAAGCCATAGCTTAGTATGGCGACTTAGTGAAATGGATAAGTTGTCATATCCCCAAGTGATAGGTTGTGAGTTCAAAACCCACCGACGGCGAAATTTGGATAATCACCTATGTAATATATAAAAGGTATTATGGTGACGTCATTCTGTCGATCAGTTGGGATAGGATACCTGTAACTATGGTCGCACCAGCATGACTGAGAGGTCTGGGGCATCTGTGTAACCTGTTACACAGAGGAATGCAAACCAGTACCGGGTGATGCAAACCTAAAATAAGTCCTTGGGCTGTGTAAATCCATAGAACTGGGAAGCCGAAGTCCACTTGGAAATTCCGAGTAGAGAGGTAACACAGATCTTCGACGGTACTACTGTAAAGGCTAGACCTAGGA
>CAJVQA010002619.1:0-21496 GCA_910591915.1 Cetraspora pellucida | reverse complement strand
TCCTATTCGGGACTTCAAGATGGGTTTCCAGTCCTTACATCCAGATTGGGTAAGTTCCCAGTCCTTCATTGGTTCCTCATCAGCACCTTTTCGTAGGACTTATATCAGATTTATATCCGCCTATTGCCACCTAACCAGATATATTTCTTGATGTAACATAGTACGTTACACCAATGCCAGTGCCTAGGGCTACAGGGCCAGAGCACAGAAAGCGGTACTCCCAACTTCACAGGATATGGTTGACCGTTATACAGGTCATATAACACCAGATATATTTATTATATATTCGAAAATCATTACCAGTAGGATTCGAACTCTAAACCTGGCCATCTCGGATGCAACAACTTAACCACTTCACTAAGTCGCCATATAATAATAAACTTGATAGATCAAATAATCTAAAATAAAGTCAAAAAAACAAGATTCTCTTCTTAAGTAGTTAATAAGATAGAAGCTTTGTAACACATATAGAACAATAAATCCAGTATCCAAAGAATTCTTTTGATCAAATAGAGACTCAAGTTCAAGAATTGACTAAATATAGATAACAGAAAATTTATTATATAAACTCTATGATGCAAAAATACAAAAAATAGATATATGCACAAACAGTAATCATAATATAGTACTAGCAAAAATAGATTTAAAACATTTAATAGCTACATGGGATTTAGCAGAACTAAAAAGATTTAGTCAACAAAGAACAATCTATCTATATAACAAAGCAACAAAAGAGGACTGAAAAAATTACAAAGCAGAGCTTGACCAACAACTAAGAAAAAAATTAATATACAAGATCTAAAAAATATATTATATAATTTAAGTAATGCAAGCATGCCAACAAATATAGAAAATAGATTAGATATCTGGTAGGATATTATCTGTAATGGTATACAATTAGCTGCAAAAAAATTGCTTTCTAAAAAAAAAATACTTAATACAGTAAAAAATAAAAAAAAGTAGACAAAAAAAGCAAAGCTTATCAAAGTACTAATACAGTTAGAAAGATGGATCAGAATTGGTAAAATAAACTTTAGACTCAGTTTTCTAAATAACAATATATAAGAACTTAATGAAGAAATAGAATACATCAACCAATACCAAAAAACATTTATTGAATTAGCATCTAAAAATTAAACAAAAAAACTAATAAAAGATCTTAAAGGTTAGTAAAAAATATTCTATGCAAGAAGATTAAGTGTGATTGAAATTTTAAAAAAAAGAGAAATTAAAGAAAATATAGAAAAAAGATGTCAAATAATTAATAGCAAACAGGAAAAAATACTTATGTGTTTATTTGACAAACCAAGTAGAAAAATCCAAATAGACAAACTTATAGAAGGTACAAATAGTTATAAAAAATTAATTGTAGAACTATTAGAAATCCTTGACAAAACAAAAAAATATTTTTAAAACCAATTAAGACTTTGAAATTTCAAAAAAGAAAGTTTAAATAGTGAATGGAAAGAAATCTACAAATTCAAAATATTAATACAGTCAGACTGGTACAAAGATATAAGCCAAGACATCACAGCAGATGAATAGTCAGAAATGCTAACAGATTTAAAAAAAATATAGCTTTAGAAGTTACAGGAATCACTTACAGGCTTATACAAGCAGCAGGATTGTATATATAAAAAATATTTAAAATTTTTGCAAAAATATGCATTAAGGCAGATGATATACCAAAAAATTAGAAAATATTACAGATATATCCTATACTAAAAGGAACAGAATAACAATATAACTTGAATAATTTCAGGCCTATTGCTTTGCTACAAACTCTAAGAAAATGCACAACAAAGATTCTAACAAACAGATTAATACAAGTTTCTATTAAGAAAAAATATCCAAAGGTTTTAATTTTGTAGATCTTCCAGAAAACTTAACAGAAGAACCAGTACATATTATCAATGCACTAATAAAAGATGTCAAAGACAATAACAAGAAACTATGGCTAATTTTTCAGAACATAAAAAAGGCATTTGATTCAGTATCTCTGCAAGCACTAGATCTGGTAATAAGACTTAAAATGCCTGAAAGAATTATAAATTTCATATTGAATTTATTTGAAAACAGATAATCTAAAATTATTACACATTAGAAAACTACAGAAATATAGAAAATAGAAGATAATATTGAACAGAATAAAGTGTTTCATCATTAGTATGAAGAATATTTTATGACCTACTATTTAAAAGAATTCAAAAAAACTTATATCTTGGATATATAACCAAAATAGACATTCTATACAACTATAATCTTAACTACTATAAGAAAATGAAATGGAAACAAGCAGTAGTAGCTTTTGCTGATGACACAACTTGGATTACAAAAAACAAAGAACAGATGAAGTAGACAATTCAAATAGCAGAAGAGTTCTCTAAAATCAATGACATTTAGATAAATAGAAAAAAATCAAGACTAGTAATTATAAATACAAAAGAAAGAATAGAAAATAGAAAAATACATTTAAACAATGAATAGATACAAGAAAAGAATGTAAACAAAATAACAAGATTTTTGAAAATATGGCTTAACAATAAGCTAAAAGAGTCTTTAGTTAAAACAAAAGCTCAAGAAGTCATATATACAATAATAAGAAGTCTTAGAACAAAAAAGATGACAATAGTACAAGTAGCCTATATTAATAACATGTGCATAGTACCTAAGCTTACCTACTTGCTACAGGTAACAAAATTATCTAAAATAGTAATAGAAGTAATACAAAGCCAATTATAAGAGTAGCAAAACATAAACTCAGAATTACAAATTTAGTAAGCAATAATATTATGCTATATAGAAATCTTAGAAATTGCAACTCTTTTTGCCATTAACTATTAATAAAGCAAATTACAAGTTTGCATATATGAGTTAATATTATAGATTTAGAAGAAGCTCTTACCAAAATATAGATTAATTATGAACTCTTATTAATAGGTGCATCAGAAACCAATTGATACCATAATTCATTTAAGGTATGCAAAAGTTTATAAAAGAACAATCTAGTATGTTATATCATGCTTAAAGCCAAAAAGATACAAGTAACAATGAGATTTGCAACTTCAGACCTTAATAAAGAAGAAAAAAATACAAAAATTGCAGATCTACTAGACAATAATTTTACTAAAAACACAGCTAAATTCCTTAGTAAATTTAATTAGTTTATATGAATCAGTTATTTTCAAAGTCAGGTAACAAAATAATTTATAACAACAACTTAAACTATTACAAAGAGAATCAAATAAGGGCAGAACAGCCAAGTGATTTACAAAAATAGAAGAAAAAATATTAGAAGACAAAGAAAAAAAATTAAAAACAGATTGAAAAACAAATGAACCAAACAGCCTTGCTCTCAAAGTGCTGCCAAAACTATTTTCTTGTGACAAAAGAAAAAAAGAGTAGGTTTTAATAAAAACAATAGAAGAGAAGAGTACAAAATTGATAATTAGAAAGATTGTAACAAAAGGTTTTGAAAGATTATTAACAGAACATTGGCATGAAGAAAAGCAAATAAAAATAGCAAAAATAACTTTAACTAAATATAAAGGTTGTAAGTTAAACCAAAGTTAAATAAGTTCAGACTATAAAAGATAGATCAATAAAGTTAAAATACAAAAAAAAATTTCAGATTATATTAGAAAATATAAACAATAAACTCTAAAGTTAAACCAAGAAATAATAAACTTCTTATAAAAAACAAAAAAAAAAGAGTATGATAAAATAAAAATAAAACTATTAAAGTTACATATTATGATTTGGATATTGAAATTATTGAAAAACAATATATCAGTTAGCTAATGAAAGATGAACTTATAAAACTCAATCAAAGAAATATTGATCTTTTATATAGATGGTTCACTAAGAAGAGTATCAGAAAAAGAAGATTTAATAGTAGACCAAATGGGATTAGACTGAGTGTAACTAAATGGAAAAGAAAAGAAAATACTAAATGAGAACTGTTTTGGTATACAAAATTGGCCATCATCAACAAAACCAGAACTCTTAGTTATTTAGTTTGTTGTACTTGCAGTACCAGAACAGAGAAAAGTAAAGATTTGTACAAATAGTGCAGCAGCAATTGCAGGCCTTAAAGATGAAAAAGAAAACCAATCTATTAGACAACAACTAAAAAGAAAAAATTACTATCTATTAGAAAATATTAAAAATATTATAAAGTTAAAAAATTTAGAAATAGATTTAGTTAAAGATCATAGTGATAATGAATGGAACAATAAAACAAATAGTTGGCAAAGAAGTGGTTAATATAGATAGTTTGGATAAAATAGTAGAAAAAACTTCTCAAAAAACTAGCATCTTAATTTATTGGAAAGAAGAAATTATAGAAGATCTAATGAGAAAGTTTATTAAGAAAATTTTAAATCTTCAAACAGAAATTGAATAGGTTTTTTATTAGCAATTAAAAAAGTAGAACCAGATAATAAGAAAAAAATATATAATTGAATATACTTATAGAAAAAGATTAAAGACCAAATCAGAAGCAAATATACAAGCTAAAAAAAGAATACACAAATAGGAACTCTAATTAAATGTTTTAATAATAGATTACTATTACTAAAACTTTTAATACAATGAAGATCAGATCTTTATAAAAATTCTTTTTGCATACTTTATAATGAAGAAAAGAAAGAAAACCTAGAACATTTGGTATCATGTAAGTACTATAAAAATAACTAGGAAAAAATAGAAGATCTATTGATTAATCTTGTATAGATTAAACTCTCAAGTGAAATACAAGTTATCATAAGCAAAAGACAACTTAAAGAAATTTTTTAACAAGTAAACAAGCAAGAAAAAAAAGAAACAAGAATAAGAATAAATAAATGTCTTGTTCAAGAAAAGACAATTAAACAAATATAAACTATACTAAAACTACTTAAAGAAACAAAAGATTTTTTAGACATAGTAACTAATATAGCATGAAATGAGTTCTATGAAAACATATGAAAAGAATATATAAACTATTATCAAATAGGAAAAACTAATAAATATTAACCAGTTGTTAAAATAAAGAAAACCAGAAAAAAATATGAAATTACTTAGTAAAAAGATATATAATTAAATAGAGAATCTAATTAGAATAGAAAGAAACCAAATTGCTAAGAAGATTAAGGAGTCAAAAGAAATAGAAAATATTAAGATAAAGGAAATATAGTTTGGTTCAATTAAAAATTATATAGAAAGTAAAGTAAGATTATTTTCATATGATTTTTTAGGCTAGTTTAGTACAGCCCCCAGATCCAGATTATTACCCCAACTGGTGTGGCAAACTGTCTCTAAGCACTCATTGAAGCAGCTGAAGGATGTCAAACCAGTAAATTAGGTTAAAGTATGTACAAATTTGTAAATACAAATCTTAATAAAGGTTAGCAACAAGGCTGCCAAAGAAAAAAAAAATTATATTCAATAAAATTATTGTAATGTTGTATAAACTAATTTTTTGATAAGTATAATAGATCTATCAATACATATTAAAAAAGACAAATATTAATAATAATTTATTAACTAGTTTAAAATTTGACAAAAACATATTATTGATATACTCATATTTTAAAAATACTTGAAAGCCTATTTTATTAAAAATATACTAACATCTAAATATTTGACAATTTTTTCAAACTATAAACCTTTCGAAATTTTTTTTTTGATAATTTACTGGTAAAAATAAATATGAGAAAATTAGTTATTATTATACCTGATCATGTTATGTTACACTTAATTGCATTGGTTAAACTTTTTGCCAATCATCACGTGGCTCATAAACAGCATATCCTATACCTTCAATGCAATACTTTTTTTTTTAAGATAGTGTTTTCAATTATCCAGTTTACCTTTCTGATTACCAATAAGATATAACTCAAAAAAGTCATAAATGTTATATTCAATACTCATAACTTTTTAACTCATTTATTGTTAATGGAAATTTGGTTACGGCAATCAACATATATTTTTAGAATAGTGTGTTTATTGGCTTTTAACAATCGCTTTTCACTTTAAAGATCGAAGAAAAAATAACTTATCGTATTCTACCGTAAATTAGTACCACACCCTCTACCCCATTTTTTTAAATGTCAGATTAACGGACATCGCAATTAGATCCTTAGCCAAGTTATTTCCGCTAATCTGGCATTTAAAAAAATGGGGTAGAGGGTGTGGTGCTTATTTTCAGTAGAATACGGTACTAAATCAATTATGTTAATATTTTAATAAATATTATTATCATGAATTGATAATATCATATGATTTTTGAAACTTTTATGGGTGGCGATTTTACCCGGCCCAAAATTCTGCGATTTGGCCCAAATTATTTAGAGTTGGCCGGTATTACGATCCAAAAATTCCGGCATAATTTAAAAGTCAGGATTACAATGGTCGATCCTAAATTCAGGTCTAAAAATGGTACCTGCCGTTATCGTTATGTCATGCATTAACATGATATAGATAGATGCGTAACTCTAATTAACATTTAAAATCATGTCAATATGGATACAATCGAAAATTCGCCCATATCAGCTCATCAAATAAAATGCCTTAAAGCTTTTTTAGAGGTATCAATTTTTTAATATTTTTGGTTTAATAATTTTTTTGCTGACCTATTAATTTTTCTTTAAAATTACTTCAACCTTTAAAGAACACAGTTGTTCAAAGTCCTGAGATACTGTTGGATATACTTTGTAGGATCAATAGAATATTAAAAACTTGCTACCAACACGTATCCATTACCTCTGATAAGAATGCACTTTTGTATTGCAGTATTATAGCAAAGAACCAACAAATTTTGGTATAATTCTATTACTAAATTTAAATATTTTCTTCAATTCATTTTTGCTTCATTATTATTCCTCATTCTTATTCTATTATTATTTATTCACAGTTACAGTTTCTTACGAATGAGAATAAATTTGTTGTGTATACAGCCCAGAAATTATTAATTCAGTGGATCTTCTTACTATCTAATAAAGAAGTAAAGTCAATGTATATTACAATATTTTTATGTATTGAAGGAAATACAGTTAGTTAATATTAATTCATTTTGTTAATTTTAGAGTTTAGGTCAAATTGATGTGATAGAAACTCAAGAATCCTTAATAACTGGTCTTTATAACTTTCACTATATATTCCATGAGAATGAACATAGTATTTCTTCTGGCATGGGAACTGAAGCTGTGCTTGAAATTTATCATCATATTTTAAAGGACTTTAGACATCAATTATTGCAAGATAGAGATGAATATTGTGAAGAGAGAATAATTCATCATGTTGGTTGGCGTATTTTGAATATGTTAAGTAAACGTTTCGTTGTAGAAAATTACATAGTCAATGGTCATAGTGCAGATTTTAAAGTACGTGTATATATATCTTTTAAAAAATTACAATGATAAATTTTCATTTACTAACACTAATGATCAATTGTCATAACAGACAGTTTCTAATGAAATCTTGCTACCAAGTCTCTCCATAGTCGCTGATATAAAAAAAATTGAGCAAACAACTAATATGGTTGATACCGAACTTATTAACGGAATAATGAATTTTATTAAGAATCTTTCAAAAAAAATTGATATGAACACTATTCATGTAGGTTTTTGTTTTAAATTTATTCGTATCGTTAATATTTATCTTATCAATAGTTATTTATTCTTAAACCATCATTCAGATATGTAATTTATTGAATAATGGACATCATCAAATAATACGGAAAGTTTTGAAGATTCTATTATTAATAGTGGAATCTAAAAGTAGTGTCGGAGCGGTAAGAATATTTACAACATATAAATTATGTTAAATGTATTTGTTTTCAATAACGATTAACAATATTAATTAATGATTGTAATTAGACAATTGAGTGCCTTTCAGGCATTCTTAATTACGCGAAGAGAATAATATCTATGCCTGATAAGGTTCAACTCGAGAACCTATTAAATCCTGATGACGACCATACGGAATTTTTTGACAATGGTTATTATTACGACTGTAATGGCACGAAATTTGGATTAAGTCTCGAAATCATTAAGCAACTTGTTCAGATTTACTTTTCATCATATTTGTCGATAGTGAACATTCTGATAAATGATGAAAATTTAAGGAATGAACTGATCTGTGAAAATAGTCGTCAAGTGCTTACTAATGCTCTTGAAGTTTCTAAAGGTGATAGTGATTATTCTGGTTTTTTTTTTTCTTAAGGGCTATAATTTACATCCTTGTTATTTTAGGCTTTGAACCTTCGGTGAAACTAGTGGATTGCATGTTCAACTTGTATGTTAATAACGACAATGATCTTATAAACTTTATGAGTAGTGCGTTGCAATTGTCGGTACAGTTAAAAAAACTAGCCAAATTAGCGGAAGAAATCAATCTTAATAACGAAACTGGAATAAAGTATATTATTTAGTTTAATTGAGTATCTTTTAACATAATAGTTCATACACATTAATCGATTATATATATATTCTTAGGTGGTTTCTAGAAACTATATTATCTCATTTCGAACCATTTCTTCAATATTGTACTCCTCACACAATATTCCTCAAGTTTTTACAATCAATTGGATTCGAACATTCAACAATATTAGATTTTTTGATATCTAATGAAACTCGGTTTTTAGAATTTTTTGTTACATATTGTAGATATTTAGTTCAAGATTTTGAAAAGTTTCAAATGGAATGTTATAAGTTTGATAAGGAGATCACCAAAATAAATTATAAAAATACCATCGATCCAAATACTGAGGTCAATATGGAAACTGATTTAGATACTATAAATCGAGTAAATGAAGTATTTTGTAGTCTTAGAGAGATTGTACAATCATTAATGGATAAACAAATATTTCCTTATAATGCAAGTTCTCTGATTAAGAGAATTAAAAATGTGGAAGAGATGCTTAATAGTTTAGATGGTTAGATGGTTAAATGTTTAAATGGTTTAAATTGTTAAACGTTCAAGTTCTTAGAGTATGGTTTATAGGAAAAAATAACCCCCCAATTAAATAATTCTCAATTCCTAAGTTTTTTTTTTCATTTTTAAATATTAGAATGTATTTAAAGGGAATGTGTTTTTTTCTATATAAAATAACTTGTTTTTCTTGGCCCGATCTTTAGATATAGCTAGTCATGATATTTTTGTTAGCCCATCTGGGCGACAGACATAGTTTTAGATAGCGATAGAAATGCAGGACAGTCTGACCATTCAGGGATGAATTAGCTTAACAGCTAGAAAAGCAAATTCGTCTGCTATACATCATAAGGTTGATTAGTTGTTTAACGTCAAATCTCATTGGTCAACCTTAATCACATGATTATTGAAGATTATCCTGCATTGTGATTGGCTCGTTTAATTTCTGGGAGACAGCTAACCGAGAGGGGGATAACGTTAAACAACTATTCAACCTTGACCGGCCTAAGCATGGTTAGGTATTTGCACAATACATGAAACAAGAGGCAAAAAACCAATAATGTTTCCTCGATGAAAGACAAAACATCGTTTGTGCATGTGATGGGGCTTTTATTTAATATTCTGGACATTTTAAAGAGCGTCATTCAATAATGAACGTTTAAATAAGTTGTTTGCGTAACATTGAAATGTCATTTACGTAAAAAAAAAATTTCTCATAATGAACACTAGAAAATTGTCATTCGTGTAATAAATGTCATTCGCGTAAAACAAAATGTTTTCAACGTGATTATTTATATTTATTTATCTAGGAAATTAGATTCATACCCTTAAACAATTTCAATGTATTAAAGTACTTTTTGAGAACGTGATATTTCACTAACAAAGTTTACCATAAACACTATTGATAGCTCTAAACGAGCGTTAATATTCACTATGCCGAAGAATCCGAAAAAATCTTTTGAATGGCCGTGCGAAATTATACTGTAGAATGAGATAATTTGAAGCGTTTTTATTTAAGGCTATCTTACTAAGCTATATTTAAATAAACTTGTATTACTAACAGCTATTTAATTTGAGTAGGATAAACAATTATATGAATATGTTGTGGATAAAATCTCCTTTTTAGCAGGTTTTTTTTTTTACTACCAAAATAACGTCCAGGCGCTATTTCGAAATACGTAATTTAAAGAGTGCTAGAATTTTATTTAACCGAATGCGAACACAATTTTACTTTGATTAAATTAATCATTTCGAAATAACACCCTGTGAGTTATTTCACTTTTGATTCAATCGGTGCAAGTCTTGATTCTCTTTGATCTACCTCCATAATAATCAAGATCTAATAAGTCGCATTTTTTCGGACCTAAAAATTAAGAAGTTAAACCTTTATCGATTAAAAGTTAAATATAAGCATAATTATTTACCACAAATTTTTAGCAATTCTGCAGATGAAAAATGAATTGACTCAGAAAGATTGCTGAAGTTAAGCAATTTACTTGTAAGTTTAGTTTTGGAATGATTTGGTAATTTTGTTGATAATGTTGGAATAATTGCATCTGCAGATTGGAATTCTTTAATCTTCTGCAGTACTATCATATACTATTCTATTCCATTTTAGTAATTTGTCATATATATCAGATGCTGATGGTCTATTAGAAGGATTAGCATCTATACATTGATTTGCTAATATGATATAACATTCATGTGTTCCTTTAGCGAATTCAGGACGTAGTCCATTACATATCTGAATAGCTAATATTCCGTCATATTTAACGGCATAATGAGGCGGTCTTCCTGTAGACATTTCTGCCATAATAATGCCAAGACTATAAATGTCTGCTGCTGTTGTGTATGGCCGTTTATTTAAAACTTCTGGCGCAACATAAGGTAAAACGCCAATAAATCCCGTCTTCTGAAGTCAATTCATCTTTCTTTCTGGACAATCCTAGATCTGCAATGTAAGATATTAGATCTCCGTTAACATACTGATTTTGTAATATATTACCGCTATGAAGGTCCCCATGAACATATTTTTCTCTGTGAATGTTTTAAATTTCTTGATATATCTGTGAGCTGTTTTAATTTACTTTTTCCAATTAAGTCTTTTAAAATTTAATGATAGGAATTTATGAAGACTTCCTCTGTTTGCATATTGAAACCCCATAAAATACACATTATTAGTTATATTTTGAGTTAATCCATATACCTCGAGATCATTACCCACAAGCCTAAATTGCATATAATTTTTAAACTTGTTAAAGAAAAAAAACAAAATTCGTGATATTAATGATCTATTGATTTCAAGTTTTATAATAAATAAATTATTTAACTCGCCTCTCTTAAAAAATTTTTTTTATTTTTTTGTGAATTAGGCAGTGTCTTAAGCGCAACTATGCACGATGGCGTACGTGATTGGGTATATTTATTATGTCTACCTGAGACTATCTTTTTGCCATCTAACCACATTGCTGAAAACACTGAGCCAAACCCCCTTTACCGATCTTTTGAACGTTATCTAATCTATTAAAAGGAATCCACTCGATCACATTCTCATATTTTGTAGTGTTAATCTGAAATTCTTTAATACAATCATCAACATCTTTATTTCCACTTGTCCATCCTTGTGTTATTTTTTGAGGATCACATGTTTGACACCAAGCTTTAGAAGTGTTATATCGCTTGCAATTTGCACACATATCAAAAAAACTAAATCTTTTAGAACCATATTTATCAAACACTAACATATACTCGTTTGTTGTAGTGTCTCGAGTTAGTCCGTATACTTTACTACTCTTTAATTGCATAAAGTCTTTAAACTTATAAATAAATGAATTTTGAGAGCCATGTAATATTTCAAGTTCCACTTTATATGGTGTTGTCCTTGACTGTATATATTTACCCAAACTTGTACGCAAAGCTTATCGTATACCATCTAACCAGACCTCTGAAAATTTTTCATCGACCTTATGAATGTTGTCTAATCTATTAAAAGGAATCCATTCAATCACGTTTTCGTAATTCATAGCTTTAAGTTGAAATTCTCTAATGCAATTATCGACATCCTTATTTCCACTTGTCCATCCTTGTACTGTCTTCTGAGGGTCACACCTCCGACACCAAGCTTTGAAAGTATTATATCGATTGCAATTTGCACATTTCCATTCAATTGCGTACGGTATTTAGGTTTAGGACCCTGTCTTTGCATTATTTTTGGATGATCATGTTTTTGTCACAAAGCCTTAGAAATGCCAGCTTGGTTGCAATTTACGCATTCTACACTTTTTTTATATACTAACATATTTTCATTTGCTGTGGTTTTTAGATAGCCCAAGTACTTTAAGTTTATTATTCTTTGATTGTACACAGTCTGCAAACTTATTAAACATTTTATTAATGTACAAAGTGAATTCAATAAAGTATAATAATAATAATAAATCATAATATTTTAAATATCTTACCTTCTTCAATATATCTATAAATTCCGTGAACTAGTTAAAATTTCAAGTTTCACTTTATATGGTAGTGTCCGTGACTGCTCATAACTAAATTCATTTAGATATCGTACACCATCCAACCAGATTGCTAAAAATCCGTCAGGAATCTATTAAAAGGAATCCACTCAATCACATCTTCGTAATTTGTGGTTTTAAGTTGAAATTCTTTAATACAATTGTCGATATCATTATTCCCACTTGTCCATCCTTCTGCTGTCTTCTGAGGGTCACATAAGCGACACCAAGCTTTAGATGTGTTATATCGGTTGCACCTTGCACAATTTCCATTAAGCGTAGTTCTCTTAGAACCAAATTCATCAAATACCAACATAAATTCATTTGTGGTTATGTTTTGTGTTAATCCATAAATGCTTTTACTATCCAGCTGTATATAATTTTTAAACTTATAAAATATACAAAATTTAGATATACATGTTATTGATTAAATAAACTACACATGATGAATAATAATATAGTAATACATACTTTTAAAATATTTAATAAATTTTGTGAACTAGCCAATGCCTTAAGATCCACTACGCATGATGGTGTACATGACTGTGTATACTCTCTACATCCACCTGAAATGATTCGTACTCCATCTAACCAGACTGCTAAAATTCTGTCACCAACTTTTTGGATATTAAATAATCTAAAAAAAGGAATCCATTCGATTACGTCCTTATAATTTGTAACTTTATGTTGAAATACTTTAATGCAATCATCGATATCCTTATTTCCACTCGCCATCCTTTTGCTACTATCTTCGGAGGATCACATGTCTGACACCAAGCTTCAGAAGTATTATATAGATTGCAATTTACACATTTTCCGTAATCATCATTTCTTTCAGGACCAAAAAAATCATTAAAATAATTTGTAACCTTATATTAAAATTCTTTAATTCAATAATTGATATCTTTATTTTCACCCACGTAATTTGTAACTTCATATTGAGATTCTTTAAAACAATTATCGATTTCTTTATTTCCACTCATGTGATTTGTAACTTCATATTGAGATTCTTTAACACAACTATCGGTATCTTTATTTTCGCCCATGTAATTTGTGGTTTTATATTGAAATTCTTTAATACGATTGTCGATGCCTTTAGAGATACATGTCTGGCACCAACCTCTAGAAGTGTAATATCGACTGCAATTTACACATTTTCCGTATCTTTTAGAACTAAACTCAAATATAATTCTGTAATTCCGTCACATATTATACAAAACGTATAACATAATACTAAAACACTATTAGAAGTTCTATTATAACACTTTCAAAATTTGCTTCATGAATGTTGAAAAACGAAAACACAAACTTGTAATTATTATTTTTTTTTTACAAACTATGCATCAATAAAAAAGGGTACATTATAGTTATCGCGTGTTTAAGTTAGTTACACACGGGTCTGACGTAACAACTAGAGGTGCAGAGAAATTGGAATAGCCCATACACGAACCTAGCATGACCACCAAGATCAGTTACGTACGGAGTTTCAACGATTAATGTGGAGATTTCTGTATGATTAATACGTAAATAATCTGACAAAAAGAAACTTTGATTTTCTTTTTCCATACCTAAATATCAAAGAAAAATTTTTTGCTATACATCAAAAATCAACCAATTTATTTGAATAAAAAGATCTGTATTAAACAGTTAAAGGAGGCATAGATTCAGGGAACGCAGGGCGTGATAATTTTTTTAAAAAGCAGGAGATCTTAATACATATACTATCAAAAACAGAAAAATGTCGATAGATAATAAGCAGTGCATATTTCTTTGTTCTTATTTTCTAATAAGAAGTTTTTTTTTTATTGACCCTCTTGGAAAACGGATGTTTATTTCTTCGAAGGTATATTTATTTATTATACCTATTAATTAAAATTCTAATAGTTTAGATTAAATGAAATTCGAATTATTCTCTTATTATAGAAGCTGGACAAACCAAATAAGAGATAATACGTACATTAACACCAATTGATTATTTGAATACGAATTTAACTATTTCTAAATATAATAATATAGTTGAAACGGGCGAGGCAGATGCTAAGACTAGAAATTGCAGAAAATTATAAAAAAAACCTTTACGATGTATCGATGTATAATATACAGTATATTAATTGTACTTTTGTTCATATAGAGATTATTGGATATGCATATAATCTTGAAAAGTTTTTTGATCATAATAAAAAAAAAACTTTATGTTTAAAAAATATTGATTCAAAAAATGATAAATGATAGAAGCATGCGAAAGTCTTCCAAAAACATGGAATAGAAGAAATAAAGTACATTTTACTACCTAAATAAAGAATTATGTTGAACACTTTTTTCATACCAAGAAATCAAAGTTGTTTAAAGTATTTCTATAACAATAAACACTTTCAATTATATTAATAGGAATTTCGCTTGATAAAATTCAGAATTTTTTATATGTTTATGCATTCGATATTAAAATCGTTAATCAAAATTTTAAATATAGATTACTAACTGATCTTGGTGGTCATGCTAGGGTCGTTATAGCCATACCGTAACTAAGTTATAACTAGTTACAGCTTTTTACTTTAAATTGCGGCATGCTATAACTTCCGTATAAATATTTATGTTATAACTTTTTATAAATATCGTAATTCAATTTTATATATCGCAACTTGCAGTATTGAAATATATTTATTAAAAGCATGTAGCAAATACAGTATATATCGATATCGATATATATGTTTACTACAATATTTTGTTATTTTATTGCTGATTTATTACTTCATTTCATGATAACTTGTATGTTCTACTAGCATATTTAACTCGATGGATTTCTGTTAATTGTGCTTGACCATTTTGTGGCTGATTTTTGAAGGCCTTGTTCATTGTTTTCTTCGTTAAAAATTCAAGCTACTACATTTACTGTATTGTAATCAAGGCTATCTGACCTACTTGTCGAGTATTATGATTTAATGCCATATTCTAATAATTATTAAATGAATTATTAATGTCGACGAAGGCTGAATTTTGTAAGATCAATCGTTTCTTAGATTAATAAACAAGTTTCATCAATTGCATCCAATTGCATATCAGTATCACTTTATTTAAAAATAGGTCCAAAAGAGTCAGAAAATTCTTTCGATTGCTTAACTTCTAACTGGTTAGAATTAACTGTTGACCTATTTACACTATTCTAAGATCATATTCTAATAATTCTTTGCTATAGAATTTTAAATTTTTTTTTAAAAGTTAAAGTTTCTGCCTTTGAAGAGCAATGTTTTTATTCAAGTTTATTGGACATGGATGTCTTTAGAGGCTTCCTTGCATAGGAGGTTACAACTAGTTACACATGCATTTTTGGTGTCTAATTTAAGTAGTTTGCTTATACAGAATTTCCTTATGTTAAGAAAATCCCAAGCTGCTAGCCAAAAAGATATGGGTTATAGTATATCAAAAATTTTCTATATATCTAACATTAACAATCATGTTTTATAAGTAAAATTTCATTCTGAAAACTTTTACTTAGAGGTCAGAAGTTAGTCATCATAGTAAATTTTTGTGTTATTTACATTTTTTTACAATTTTTTATGTTTTTCGTATTTGTTTTGTTATATAAGAGATCCTGTGATTTTATTGGATCTGGATAGTGTCAGAAGTAATCTTCATAAGGGTATCCACTTATACATTACTATACAGGTTCTATACTAGATGTCATATCTGCAAGTTAATTACATGTTTTGCTTATTTAAACCTTTGACATATGTAATTTATTTTGTTTTATAGTAACATCTTTAAGGTTACACTTATTTAAAGTATCTGATGTATATTATTATCTTTAGAACTATTTTATTCTTGATAAGAAGTTTACTAGAACCTTCTGTATCTTATGCAATTAGTTTAATTTTATGTAATATATTATAATTAGATTAATATTTTTAATTACAGGTATTATTTATTAATATTATATTATTTTTTTATTTTTGTAAGTTTACTAATATTTATCTTTATAATATGTTACTTTTATTAAATTTTTTTACTTAGAACTGTTAAGCCTTTCTAAATTATTAATACAAATGCTTAATATAATATACTTTTGCATCTTTTTTTTTTAATAAATCTAATAGTTTGGTTAATATATATGTTTTTTTATATACTTATTATTTAGTTTATTTGTCTATTTCTTTAGAAAGTATTTTACAACTTTTATTAGTTCAATAATATTGTTAAAAGTTTATATTATCTCTTTATTTAAAAAATTTTAAGTAAGCTTCTGATTTTTTAATTTTTTAGTTTATTATATCTAATAGTTTTATTATAGATTTGTATTAAAATTTTATACAATATTAGTTTTATTATTTCTTTAAATATATTGTTACTGGTTGATCAGTTAAGATAACATGATTACAAAAAAAAAGAAATACAATAAATTATTATTTTAGAAATATTAATATTATATAATATTACTTAAAAACAGATAAGATAGTTTCAATTTAATACTAGTCAAAGGTAACCTTTGAAAATGTTACAAAAAAATTTAAATGTAATATAAAATGGATTAAGAAATATATTAGTTTAGTTATTTATTATTTTTTGTTTTATTTATTTAGAACTTGATTAATTAAATATTTTTATTTAATTTTTAGAGTTAATTAAACTTTTAATTACTTTTCTTATTAATTCTCAATTTCAAAATAAAAAAAAACAAAACACAAGAATAATAAGAAAACAGACTAACAAGCATCCTTTAAATAACTAATAAAAAAATTATATTATCAAAAAATATATATAGTATAATAGAGTTTAGAGATTATAGAAAGTATTACTAAAATATTAACAAAGGATAACAACATTTTTAACAAGAAAAATAGAATTTTTAAAAGAATCAATATTAACCTAAAAAAATATAAAACAAAATATATAATAACTATAGTAATAACAAACAACAACAAACAATAACAAACAAACAAGACTTGTATCTGATTAGAAAAATAGCAAGCACCATTTTAGAATTAGTAATATAGTATCAAAAATATATTAACAAATATAACAGAAAACTTTAATTCTAGATACTGAGTAGTCAAAAAAGAAAGAGACTGATTCAATTTGCTATAATATAGACTAATAAATAAAAATTATAATGCAAATATTATATTTTATATTAGAGGAATAAAGAATAAAAATCATAAATATATAGATTGCAAAGTTTTGAACTAAATTCTCAAAATACCAAACATGAAACCCAAGCAATATAGAACATATTGCTAAAGATTTAGCAATATATAATTAAAAACATATTATATCTTAGAATATATTAATATATAGTTAAATATTAAAAATCTTAAGAATAACAAAAATAAGTTAGATTAAAGAAGAAATAATTAACAAGTGGACAGAAAAGTTTAAATTAATAAGCTTTAATACAGGTTCTTTTAAATACAATACAAATATAAACAAAAAAAAATATACCAAAAAGAAAAAAAAACAAATAAAATAGAAAAATTAGTTGAAACTAAAAGAAACTAAGTTACTACTAGTAGGAAACAATATTTCAAAGAATGAAATATTTCTAGAGATATAAAGCAAGAATTGGAAATACCAGAAAAACAAATAAAAGGTTTTAACATTGCTATACTACAATACCAAACAAGTCAAACTACTAATAAACTAAAAACATTATAAGCAATATATTATAAAAAATAAAAAAAAATATAGAAGACATAAACATAAAATTAAAAGAACAAGAAGAGAAATCAACTAATAAAAAACTGGTATTTTATTTCTTACAAATATAATTGAACAAAGCTAATAATCTTTAAAAAACAGAATATGTAATCAAAACAGGTCTTTAAACAAAAATGCCAACATATGTACTATTAGAAGAAGGCAAAAAAAAAGAATAAAGTTCATTTAGTAGATCTTAGAAAATAACTATCACATCAAACTAGTCAAAAAAGTATTCAAAAATAAAAACAATTAGATAGAAATAGATTTTGATTATAAATATAATAGGAATATAACAATAGACAGAATTAGAAAAAAAGAAGGTAAATAGCTTAAACTTATCTCAGAAGAGAATAAAAATAAAAAAAAATAATGAATAGTAAAAAAAACATAATATCAAAAAAAATATATATATATATAAAAAGAATAAATTAAAACAAACTGAAAAATAGATAAACTTCTTATAAGAAACAAAGAAAAAAAGAAAAAAGAATATAAAGATATAAACCAAGCAAAAACAAAGAAAGAAAACACAAAGATTTTTTAAACAAATAAAAAAGTAATAACAAATAATTATTTAATGATATAGAATTTGCTAGTAGGTATTAATACAGAAGAAGTAGAATATATGTACAAAAGCATTAGAGGCGCCAAAATAAACTAAATCAAAAAAAGGTTCAAATACAAGATGCTAGCAGTAATACAGACAAAAAAGTTAAAAGAAAAAAAACATTCTATAGGCATTGCCAGTTGGTGTTTACAAACTAGCAAGAGTGACTAAAGATAATAAAGATTATAGTTTATAGAACTCATATAGCTGATTTATATCAAAACTATTAGAGTTATCAGAAAATGCATCAAAAGTTTTATTATTATAATACTTAAAAAAAAAAGGTAAAAGTTAGTATATATACAAACAAACAAGAATGATAATCAAAAAAATCTGTAATAATTATCTTTGCATCAAAAAAAAAGATAAAAACAGTGTAAACCAAACCAATAAGATTTAATAATTATCTGTTTTTTTGGCAAGAGAGCTTAAAGAAAAAAAAAAGTATACTATAGAAGATATACAACTACAAGCAGTATAAATAAAGACATAGATGCTAAAGACTATAAGATAGAAAAACACATTAAAAAAGAGAAGAAAAAAGAAGTAATAATAAAAAAAATAAAAAAAAGCATCCTATACATCTGGCAGAAAAAGAAGAATTGCAATTACAAACTTAAGATCTATTACAAAGAATACTAGAAAGATTGGAAACACAACAAAACAAATCAAAGAAAAGGGCATAAAAAAACCAATCTAACTACTCCTAATGATGCCTTAATTGAATTAATAAATATAAACAAAAAGATTAGAGATTTTATATAAGAAGAAAAAAAAGCTTTTGAAGAAAGAAAAAGAGAAACATCTCCTAGTCTAAGAGAAGAAAAGAGTATAAAAGAGAAAGAGAAAACAAAAAACACTAAGATAAGACAAAAACAACTAAAAGACAAATAAAAAAAAGAGAAAAAAAATATAATTAGTATGCCATAATATCAATAAACTTAAAACTAGAAAATAAAAATTAGAAAACCTTCTTGATTAAATAAAAAAAGAAGAAATAGCAATTTTGAAAATAACAGAAATAAACATTATAAAAAAAGAAGTAAAATTCTTACTATATATTCAATATATATAATACAAAGGTTACTAGATTAGTATAGCAACAAATAAGAAAAAAAGATCAGATATAGGAATACTAATAGATAAAAAATAGAAAAAACATGTTGAAACAATTAAAAGTATTAATAAATATATGATAAAAGTGTGACTGTATTTTAAACAACTAGAACTAATAATAATAGAAGTTTATATCTCACTAAATAACAAACTAATTGGTAAAAAATTTAGCAAAGAATTGTAAAAGTAGTTGCAAGCAGGAAAAAATACACAAAAGTAATCATATTAAAAGATTTCAACTACATGATAAACAACATATTAGACAGGCAACACCTATAAACAACAAAGTATAAAAAATTACTAATATTTAATTAGCTTAAAAAACCTTTTTTTTATTAAAGAAATGCTATCAAATATTTAAACTATCTTTGTTCAAGATGTTATAATGCATTTGAAGATATAATATATCTTTTAACTTGCTTTTGAAATTATGTATACTTTATAATCCTAATAACAAATATAGTACAAAAAATATTAGAAATACTATACTACAATATAAACAATTTTATTCAAGCTTTTGTTTTAAACTATATTAATAAGCATTTGCTACTAGAATAGGCTAAGGGCATAACAAAAATTTTGGACATGCTTTCTTTATACTCTTTTTATCAAAAAATATAATTTAGCCTAAAAAAAATTAATACTATAACCTTTTGATAATCTTGCTTGTCTTTTATGTTTTCTGAAACTCTGTAGAGTATAGACAGTATAAAAAACCTAATATTAGAGTGATTTAAACCTAATGCTTATAGTTTCTGATTTTGAATTAAATTAGTAATATAATTATTTTAAAATCATTAATATTGTTACAGGGTTGTAGCCTTCTTGGTACAATACAACCAAGTAACAAAGTTACCTAGTACAGTAATAGGGTGGAAGTGTAGTAGTTCACTTTACTACATAGCAGCAGACAAACGATTTAAGATAGTAATAGTATATAGATTAACTTTTATTAAATAAATACACAGTAACAACCTTGTTTGTAGGAATTATCCTAAAGGAGAGATATTACTTTTACAAGTTAGAGGTAAAGATAGAAGGGTCTAGGTTGAAATATAGGAACTTAGAATTTGCAGAGAAGGGTAAAAGCTACTCTTTATATATCTTTTTACTTAGCGAAGATAGTGGAGATTCAAGCAACATTACTTGATACTATATTCGGGGTAATAGAGATTCAAACAACATTAGATATCATTATACTTAAGATAATAGAGGTTCAAACAACATTAAATGATTCTATGCTTGAAGTAGTGAAAACTGTACAGAAGCAACTTGAGATATTGTTTATATCATTTGTCATTCATGCTTGAAACACTTGAGGCTTGTGTTTGAGCACTTGGATCTGTGCAAAGGCACTTGAGATTTGTGCAAGAATACTTGAAATTTGTGCAAAAACACTTGGAATTCATGTCAGAAATATTTGGAATTCTTGTGCTACAGCACTTGGCACAGTAATTTGGTGCTAGAATACATGAAACTTGTATAGAGATACTTGGGATTTGTAAGACAATAGTAACATCACAGATGTTACTCAGTGTTATGTGGCTGTACTACATTTCTAATAGCCAATTAAGATCCTTTTACTATCTACTATATAATATAACTATTGACTAACTAATGACTAATAATAAATATAATATAAAATACAATAATAAATATA